>VXBB01007089.1:215773-232615 GCA_013399915.1 Illadopsis cleaveri
TCTGGGATTTGTGGCTGCAATAAAGAATAAATATTTTTCAATTTTTTTATTGTTTTAATTACAGTCTAAATAAGCCCATCTGAAGCAGTTGAGCCTAGTCAAGCTGTAGATTTTCACTTGGATTCAATTCCAAACTCTACACTCAAGGCAGGTCCCAAACTGAGGCTGAGTTTCACCCATTACAAAGATAAAGAGAATGTGCAAAAAAATCCCCACATGTCATAATGAGATGTGTGAAAACCACACGGCCTTTGATCAAAATTTGGTGAGGCTCAGAGGTGAGATCTCTACAGAGACAACTGAGAGAGTGAGAGATCTATAGAGTTCTATTTAGGATTTCTTTATGAAATGAAATCAAAGGAAATAAAGAACAATAAATATGCCTGACACATCTATGTACTGTATGTGAAAATTATCCTGCTCCTGGGGTGCTTGGTTTTGGTTCAATAATTCAGGTTTATTCTTTAGTAGCATGTCCTCAGAAGAAAATCTGTGGTTTAATTTGTGTCTATGCCTGTGCAATTTGCAGAGGATTGTTGTTGTTGCTACACAGAGAGTTTAATTTTTAGGATTTTTTTCCTTTATTTTTCCCCTTATTATTCTCACTATCTACCCTCAGGCCCATAACCCAAAAAAAAAACCAAAAAAAACAAACAAACAAACAAAAAAAACACGCAAACAAACAACACAATTAGGGAAAGAAAAGAAATACTCTTTAATATTTGTTCTTGCCCAAGCAGGAGAAAGGTAAAATAAATTATAATGTTTCTATTTTCACTTGAGAAAGGGTTTCTGCGCTCTCAGTTTCTGCACTCTGTTTCTGCACTAGTTTGAAACCGCATATTTGCAAAGAAATCCTTTGCTCTGCATCTCCTTGGAAGCGATTTTTCTCTCTCTTACTCTTTGAAACACGTTCCCTTACACATTCTTTTATTTATTTTTAACTCTTATGTTAAAGGCTTTAATGAAATAACATTTTTCAACTTCATGTAATTAATAATTTAATTTGAAATACTGGTTGTTACTGAGCTACGACATAATTTGTACATTGATTTTCCTTTCAATACTGCTCCAAAATTAAATCCCTGGAATTAGAGACACAAATGCTATTATCAAAGTTCTCAAGCAGAATAATAAGGTGATACCAATAACCATCTTGTCTACAAAGTGGAAAGAATTTTGTTTTGTAGGAATTTCACATCTACATAAACCCACTTTGGATTAAATGTTGACTGCTTTACAAGTAAAATTTGCTCACTGGGATTGTGGAAAACAAGACTCTTCATGGAAACTTTTAAGCATGCACACAGAGCAAAGCACACAAAGAATCAGCTATGGCACTGCTATAGGAGTCCCCAGTGAAAAATTGCCCAGCCCACATTGTCCAGACTGGAAAAAGTATTTAGGTACTTACTCTGTGCCTACATATCTTGAAACCCCAGAAGGATTCTTAAATTCTTCAGGATTTTTGCCCTCCCTGTCTAAAACAGATTATTTACAGTAAATGGATCATATTAGAACCGGTGCCTTAGAAATTAGGGGGTTTATGGTGCTTTATGAGCTGGCTCCCTCACTCCACAATTGTTCTTCATTACCCCTCAACTGCAGCTGTACTGTGCTTCCCATAAAGCCGACTGCATGCCCACACTGTGAGAAGTGCCCTGGAAATAGCACTCGAGACTCTGAAATGTCTCCCATAAATGATCTGGAGTCACTGCAAAAGAGCTTGAGAAGGTTGTTCTCCCTTCAGCTCCTCACATCATCACCTTAATGGCAAACACAGCACAAGAATTAAGTGAGGAGAGATTTTGCTCCCAGCATTGATGTGGGCAAGCTGGCTCCAAGCACAGCAGGTTTTCCACTGCTGCCCCAGGAGGGATATGAAACACAGCACTGAGGAAGGAATACACAGTGGCCAGGAAAGGGCAGTGTAACGTGGGGAAATAATGCCAGTGCTAAAAATAAGTGTGAATAACTGTGAATAATCACAGTTCTCTGTGATTCTGTAATTCTGGAGTAAAAAACATTCTATTTGTGCTTGGAGCAATGATACAGAAGATGTCAAATACAACTGAGCATTGGGGTGATTGTGGGGCCTTGGTTGATCCTCACTCTGTGACTGTGACACATTACTGAAAATTCTGAGGGGACCAAACTCCCTCCCCACCAAAAAAAACCAAACCAAAACCATCTTTTATTGATTTTAAAATTATCAAAATCTGTTTCTCATTCCAGCTTTCCATAGAAAACTCTTTCAAAGTCCAGAACAAAACAGGTGGATGGCTTAAGATTGGAAATCATAGAACAGAGTGGTTTGGGTGAGAGGGGACCTAAAAGCCTATCCCGTGCCATGGGCAGGGGCACCTTCCACTCTCGAGGGTGCTCCAAGACCCGGGATCCAGGGACAGCCACAGCTTCTCTGGGCACCCTGAGCCAGGGCCTCACTCCCATCAAAGGGAACAATTCTTTCCTAATATCTAACTTAAATTTCCCCTCTTTCAATTTGAACCCATTGCTCCTTGTCCTGTCACTGGAGTTCCTGATGACAGTTTGTGGTCAACTAAAAGCTCAGTTCAGATTTCCTACACCTGCAAAGAGCCTTATTGAGCTACCAGAATTCCCTGTTCAGGAACCCCAGGAGCCATTTTTGTTCTTTACCCAACTGATGATAAAACAGTGGGGAGTAGGTGGTTATTTGGTGATTATTTGGGTGTTCACTGGAATCATTAAGGTGGGAAAAGACCTTTAAGATCAACAAATCCAAATCTTCATTCTGGAACCACCCCTACGTTCACCATTAAAGCAATTCCCCAAGTGCCAAGGACATCAAATCTGTCCCCATCTCCTGCAGAATGAGTTCAGTTTAATTTTGGAGGCTGTATAAGGAAGGAATCAAATCAAGTCATGATCATCCCATGCAAGTTTCGCCTTTGCCACCACCTTTCCACTTGGGATATTTCCACACCTAAGGACCACAAAAGAAATTAATGTCTCGATGGAGCCACTGTATAAAACAGCAAGAGTTTGACTTTGCATCATCCTTTTGTTTAAAAAGAAATCCAGCCCAGGAAGCAGTGCAGCACAAAGGACACGCTGTCTCACTTCCCCTAGAAGTGGAATATGGAATACTAACCAAGGAAGAATTTTGATAATTTATGCTCTTGACAAAGGTTGTAACAAGAACAAGAAATGGGGGAAACTAATTCTTCATATAGGAAACAGTAAAATTATAATTCACTGTAATCGCTGTCTTAGATTTTAATTTTCTGGTTCCCTTGGGCTCCACAGTTGGAGAAACTGAAGGACCTCACAGAAGAATTAAAAAGGGATTTATATCAGTGAAAAAATTGACTCATAAATAGTTATAGATTATATTGCAAGTTCTCATCAGACCGGTTAAAACCAAAGCAGAGAGCCTAATTTAGCTTGTCAGGGGTTTTTAATAATGATCCTTTCAATTAAAAATCCAATAAATACATAATGGAAAACTTATATTGTTTTCAGTAAACAAAACTGTGGAGAGAGCTGATGGAAAAACAATATGCCAGCCAAATCTCTTCTTCCCTCCCATGTGTTTTGTCTCCAATTTTACTCAGATTTTAACTAAAAGGCCCAAATAAAAATCATCACCACCCCACCATTATCACAGAGAGTCAGGGAAATCTGGCTCCCTGCCTCCCTGATAACAGGGACATGGGAATGTGTCCCTGCCAATCCAGCAGCCACTGCACACAAAGCTCTGTCTTTTTGTTCTAAAAGTGTGGGGTTCAGTGCTGGGAAACTCTTGGAGCAAGACACCTCCTGTCAGGGCAGCATTTCTGTGCTCACACTGCACAGGTCTCACGTGCTCTGCAATCCACAGGTGTGGAAGAAGGGAAGGGAATGAAAAGAAATCAATGAGATGACACCCAGAGTGAGACAACAGCTTGGAAATCCTGTATCAGAAAGCCTCAGCTTTGTCACTCTCTTCCCCACAGCAAAAAAACCCCTACAACTATTACCCAAAAGCTGTTAGTGTTGTTCAAACCCCTTTCCCAAACACAGCCTGCAGTTTCCCAATGGAATGAAACACCACTCATCCCAAGGAGCACTCCTGTCACTTGTTGTTGATTCTTGTCAGAATCCCAAGGAAATTCCAAGTAGACACATCTCGCTGTGGGGCATTTTCACAAGTGCTCTGCCATGAAATACTGCATTTCCCACATCTCAGGGAGCTTGGTTCATCAGATAGCAAAAGTAAAAAAAAAAAAACTATAATAAGGAAGTGATAACTGAGAAAGGACACATTTCTATTTTATTCTTATAAGGAACAAGATTCCTTTGGATTTTTAGCAAGAAAGAACTTTATTTCAGTGGAAATTCATTCCATTTATCTGTTCTTTGGCAAAAGATGATCAGCAGGATGGAACACCTCTCCTGGGAGGAAAGGCTGAGACAGTTGGAATTGTTCAGCCTGGGCTGGGGAAGAGAAGGGTCTGATAAGACCTTATGAGAACTTTCAATGCCTGAAGAGCTGGAGAGGGACTTGGAACAAGGGCTGGAGTGACAGGACAAGGAGGAATGGATTCCCAATGTGAGAGGAGAGGGTTAGATGGGATATTGGGAAGGAATTCCTCCCTGTGAGGGTGGGGAGGCCCTGGCACAGGATGCCCAGATAAGCTGTGGCTGCCCCTGGATCCCTGGAAGTGCCCAAGGCCAAGTTGGACAGGGCTTGGAACAACCAAGTGGAAGGTGTCCCTGCACATGGCACGGCGTGGAACAGGAGATTTAAGGTCCCTTCCAACCCAAACCATTTTGGGTTTCTGAAGGAAACTTGGCTCTTTCCCTCTCACTCAGTTTTGAACACTCATGGAAACAAAAACACCCAACCCTTGGGAACAGCAAGGGCCTCACAGCACAGGCTGGATGACACCTCTGCCATCTCAGAGCTCGGCATTCCCAGTGCCATTAGGAATGGAGCAGCAGAAGAAGCTGACAGGAAGAATTCATCTTTAAGTACGCAGGAGGCTTTCCTCTCCTCCCTGTTGTTTTCGTGACAGTCCATCAGAGTTTATCCCTGCCTGGGGACAAACACCTCCTCACCCATGGTTCTGCCTGCTCAAAACAAACCCAATCAGGAGCACTGGAGAAAATCTGGAAAACTCTTATTTCTAACACAAAGAGAATGAGGATTTCTTTGTGAGAAGGCAGATTTCTGGATAAAAACGTGTTTTTCTCTCTCATGCTGAGCTACCTGGGAAAATAGAAAAAAGAGAATCATTAAGTTCTGTCTTTAGTAAATTTTCTTTTGTTTTTGCCTGAGGTTCCTGATGGTGCCTCTGCTTCTCCCACGTCTTTCTTAATAAACCAGCAAGAGTTTGCAATGTATTTTTTGTGTGTGGTGGATAAACCACACTTTGTGAGGTTTCACACGGCCTCACACAGCTGAACCCATATTTCTGTACCTTATTACACAGCCCCTTATATGCACAAAAAGCATGTTTTTCCCAGGCATAGCCAGGCGAACCCAGAGGGAGTTTGGGTACAGCAGTTCCTTGCAGCTTTCTCTGTCTGTCTCCAAGAAAACACAGAGCTCATCTCCCTCTTCCTACCAAAATCTGCAGCAAATCTTAATTTTCAGCCCAACAGCCCAGCTGAAAAATGCGCTTTCTGCAACACTGTTGTGCTTAAATGATACCAAAAATCAATAGTAATTAAAATAGAAAAAAGAAAGGCACCAATACAAAACTAGAAAAAGAAAATCTACACGTTTTTCCAGAATACTGAGGTGTGTTTACCTCAATCTAAGCACTGTCACCAAATGGTCAGTTCTTCACTTGAAAAGTTGTCTACCCCCAGTGCACAGTCAGTGAGTGTCACCTGAGGAGCTGAGGCAATAATATTTAGTATTTTATTTTTTTATTCCAGACAGGATGCTTTGCCTACAGCTGTGGACTTCTACAGCTTTCATCATCAAGGCTAAATATCAGCACCAAAAAAAAAGAATGAAACTGATACACAAGACTTACAAGAATTAGCCTGAGTAGGCTATTGTTTCTACAGCATCCAGGTAGATTGGAATTATTTTCTGTAATACTTTAAAAAAAACCCCAGATCTTTTTTCATGTTTCAATTTTCACTGATATAAAAATACATTTTTTTTAATGAAAGAAAACCTGCCTTATAAGTATTTTCCTATTTCAAACAAATCCTTTTATCTAAGGGTGAGCCCAGGTTGTTACTTGAGATTGTTTGCATAAAATCTCATTAGCCTATTGATTCTCCTTCTAACACCTTAGGTAGTACTTCATTACCATGCAAATAAAGACAGGCTTTTTACATGTACCTTAATGCAGTACTGATTATTCCCCTTTCATAGCACCGGCAACAAAGCCCCGTAATGAAAGTCATCAATAATTGTTCAACAGGTGAAAGAGATTAGAATCAAAGAGACACTTGCTTATCAGCAAGAGCTTCCTTTTCCCCTCCAAAACACAAATTTGGCTGATTACCATTCTCAGGGATCTGCAAGGCTCCCAGTTTCATCTTTTCCTCCCACAGACAGGCACAATGCACTGCAGGGTGAAATATTTTGGAATTCAGAGTGAAATCCCGGGCCCAAGGGAAGTAGTAGTATTTCCAGTGCTGCCTTCTTCCCCCAAATCCCAGACCTGTCCTTCCAGTTCCAGTGATGGCTCTGAAGTACCACCTCAGCTTTTAATTTTAACACTTTTCAAGTGGAAGGTGTCTGCTTTAATATGGCACATGGCTTGTGAGAAAGAACAACAGAATCAGAAAATCATGGAATGGTTTGTGTTGGAAAGGACCTTGAAGATCACCCAGGGCCGCCCCCTGCCATGGGCAGGGACACCTTCCACTATCCCAGGTTGCTCCAAGCCTCGTTCAACCTGGCCTTGGACACTTCCAGGGACCCAGAGGCAGCCACAGCTGCTCTGGTACGGATGATCTTTCATGTCCCATCCAGCCCAAAGCACTCTGTCATTCTGGAAAGCATTACAGTGGCTACAAATCTACCTTAATTTTAACCCTTGGTGCCCTCCAGGATGTCAGCAGAGCATCTCTGGGACTGAATTGCAAGTGCAGAAACTCCAGCAGGGAATGTTTCTTGGCAAACAGCCTCTGCTGGGATAGAATCACAGAACCTCAGAACACCCTGAGCTGGAAGGGACCCACAGGGACCATCCAGTCCAACCCCTGGCCCTGCTCAGACACCCCAAAAATCCCACCCTGTGCATCCCTGGGAGCATTGTCCAAACACTCCCGGAGCTCTGGCAGCCTTGGGGCTGTGCCCATTCCCTGGGGAGCCTGGGCAGTGCCCAGCACCCTCTGGAGAAGAACCTTTCCCTGATCTCCAGCTTGACCCTGCCCTGGCACAACTCCAGCCATTCCCTGATCCTGTCCCTGGGCACAGAAAACAGTGACTGGACCCTGTGCTGCCCCAAAGGTGGGGATGCCAAAGGTGTCCCTGCAGGAAGCATAGCCCAAAGGAGCCCATGCTCTTCACAAAGAGCTCAGCAGAGACTTTGGTAAGGAGCAGGACAGAAAACAGAGAGGAGAGAAAAAAAAAATACCTAACAAAGCAGTTTGGAAAGGCAGCAAAATGCAATTGGCTTCACTGGTGCAAAAATGTCTTGCAAGGAAGCCCAGCATGAAGCAGGTAACCCACTCCACCTGACTGAACAGTGATTGTATTGCTGCTTCTTCTGTGTGATCATACCCAGGAGCTGCCATTTCAGACACCACAAAGGATAGAGGCAAGCACTACCCATGGGGTGAAATTTGTGCAGAGCCAAAAACCAAAATCTCATCTTCTTCAGCTCAGTCTGCATGAGGAAGGAACGGTAGCCGGTTACAAAATCTGCTGGGGTGGTGATGCAAAACCTACATGTGACCAAGGTCCTCAGGAAGAGGGACAAGGCTGATCTCTGCTTCCTGTGACAGGGACAGCACCCAGGGAATGCCTGGAGTTGTGCCAGGGCAGGGTCAGGCTGGAGAGCAGGGAAAGTTCTTCCCCAGAGGGGGCTGGGCACTGCCCAGGCTCCCCAGGGAATGGGCACAGCCCCAAGGCTGCCAGAGCTCCAGGAGTGTTTGGACAATGCTCCCAGGGATGCACAGGGTGGGATTGTTCAGGGTGTCCTGTGCCAGAAGTTGGACTCAATGGTGCTTGAGGGTCCCTTGCAGATCTGGAGATCCTGTGATTCCATGAACCAGGAGCAGAGTGTGAACAGAAGAAATACAGGGATGCCATAGAGTTGTTGGAAGCTGCCTCCAGCACTTTTCCCTTAACAAGCACAAATGCAGGCACAGAGCAGCAGCAGCAGCACTAGAAATGTGGCTGTGAGAGGCTGTAAAAGATACACCTTTTGGAGCAGAGTGCCAAGTGGGGGAAAAAAAAAAAGTAAAATAAAAAACACCTGAGATTTTAAGTGAAGGAAGCACTCCCTCTCTCTTTCTCCCAAAGTTAAGGGCAATGGGGTCCCCCATGTAGGCAGACAAGACTTGGCTGTTAAATTTTCCTGCAAAAAAGAACCTGTAAGAAAGAAAACATCAAGTAACCTGCCAAATAAAGGAAAGGAAATTTCACATATATGTGCCTGTAGTTTATAATGAATTGGGCCCAATTTCTGTAGCAATTGTGAGCTGAAAGCCAGAGCTTTGCTATAATTCAGTTTGATTACTATTGTTGACTTCCTTTTCAATAGTATTCCCAAGAATCAATAGAAAAAACCAAGACTCTATTATAAAAAAGTCCAGCAAGGAGGGGAGCAGGAGGAAGGAATACATGAAATAACAAAAATTTAGATGCTTTGAGCAGAGCCTCCTATTAGAAGGAAAGGGTTTACTCCACAGGCAAATTTTACTCCACTGCCAAGAAATAACAAGCAAAGGAGCAAAAAAAAAAAAAAAAAAAGTAAGAAATTTTTTTCTGTCTTGTCAAAAGTAAAGCAAATTAATTGTGTAAGTATACATGTAATACTAATGATATTATACAGCTCAAGCAAAAACAGCTAATGAATCCCACTGCCTAAAAGAGCCTGCTTCAGCCACCAGCATTCCAGTCACAACTGCCACAATTTCCACTTGTGCTGTTAGAACATAGAAGTGGCTTAAAAGGAAAGGCAAAAGCCCTGGAAATGCATGTATAATATTTACTAATCAGTACTAATTCAGAAAGATTTAGGAATTTGTATGCCTTCAGCTGCCAAATAACATCTGAAATGTTTTAATACTCTCCAAGACCTTTATTGCCCTTTCATTTGCAAATTTTAGACAGGATTACATTTTCTTGCTTGGTTTCTTTGCACAGAAAATGTGCTCTATGCAAGGAATCAGCATTATGTGATTAACACAGACAAGAAACAATACACATAAACAGTTTAAAATGGGCTGGAGTGACAGGAAAAGGGAGAATGGCTTCCCACTGGCAGAGGGCAGGGTCAGATGGGATGCTGGGGAGAAATTCTTCCCTGTGAGGGTGGGGAGGCCCTGGCACAGGGTGCCCAGAGAAGCTGTGGCTGCCCTTGGATCCCTGGCAGTGTCCAAGGCCAGGTTGGATGGGGCTTGGAGCAACCTGGGCTAGTGGAAGGTGTCCCTGCCCATGGCAGGGGGTGGCACTGGATGGGCTTTAATGTCCCTCCCATTCCAAACCATCCTGTGGTTCTGTGATTCAGTGGATGGTGTTGGTAGCACCCAAACCAATGTAGGGTAGGAAAGAAATGCCATATTCCTGCCACTGTAAAGGAAACAATTCCATTACAATGATACTTACCGTCCAAAAATCAGTCAGAAAACTACACATCTTTAATGGAAAAGATAACAATGTTTCCATCATGAACAGGTCCTGGCACGGCATCATCCTGATTTGCTATGCTGCTAATTCAGAGAGCTGCTGTTAATTAATCCCAGACAACCTTCTCCACATTCTCTTCTTTGATACACTTCAGAAAACAGGAAAAATTAAGTAAGTTGGTGAAAAACACAAACCCAGGACTTACCCCAAAAATCTGTGGGTCTTTGGGGTTGTTTGTTTGTTTTCCATTTTTTTAAGTACTGCAACCCATATATCAAAGCTTGTGTTTGATTAGCCAACCCCAAAGCAGTATTTTGTGAATACCACTAGCAAAGGGCTTTTCTGATGGGAAGAGGAGGAGGGAGCCCACCACTTCTGAAAGGGTCTTTACAGGACAGGGTCAGTGTTAATAAGCAGAAATGCTACCTAGTACACACTGGATACCAGGGAAATACATGAAAATATGCAGCTGGGTCTGTGGCTGAGTGAGTTATTTCTATTAGAATTAGCTTTGAAAAGTATTAGATTAAATTGGACCTTGGCAAATTGTGATACGATTTGCATTCCTGCTTAAAAATCTATAGTCTGAGTAAATCGCCTCAAATCTTCCTCTCTGTTGAACTAAAATATAAGACTCAGCATTAAAGAGCAAAATTTACCTGTTGACAGCAGTGATGGACTGACTTTGCTCAAAAGACATTGCTTAATTAAAAACAAATGGGGTTAATGTGAATTAAAGCTACGAGCTCAAGTGAAATCAACAGTCAAGTCAATCTGAGAGTGGGGTGACCTTTACAGGAGAGTGTTTTCACTCGTTAAACACATTGCTGACTTTTGGGAAAGAAATATGAAGTTTAAAAAGAAAAAAAAGATAAGGGTTGTTAATAGGCTGCGCGAAAACGATCTAAAAAAACCAAAAACAACCTTATATCTTGCTCTTCTGTGGCAAGTGAGACAAGGACCTATATTTTTAATGAATATTTTCTGTGCACTTTCATTTATCTCCTCCATATTGTTCTCCCTAAGTGTCTACAGTTAAATCAAAAGAGACGCTCACTAGGGGAAAATAACCAAATGGAGCCTAACAACAACAAAAGTGCTGTTATCCACAGGAATACCACAGCTTCTAAGGAAAAGAGAAAATCAGGGAGCCATTAATTAGAAAATTAGTTCCAACCAAGCTGGCAAGGTTTATTTTCATGTGGAAAATGGGAATGTTCCTGTTTACATCTCTCAGAGGCCTTTAGAGATGCCAGCTGTGAAGAAAGTTAGAAATGCTCAAAAATAAAGGAATTTTTTCTAGACTTCAAGGCACAATGGCAGAAGAGTCAACTAATTACATCCCATCTTCTCCACCAGCATATGAACAGTGGGATGTGTTAAGAAGTGGGGTTTGAGAGAGCAGCCAACCAGGGCCACCCCAACCCACATTCTATCCATAAAGATTCTTGAAATCTTAGGAGAAGACTTTATGAAATTTCAGAGAAATAAGAGTCTTTAGAGGATGCCACTCTGCCAACAGAGCCCCAGTCCTGCCCACTGGGGAATTTCCACTAGGACAGAAAGAGTCCCATGAGGAAGTTCCCAGGGAATGAATGAGATTATAATTTTATAGCACTGTTACCTGCACAAAACTTATTTCATCTTCACAACTCGCTTGATTGCTTTTCCCATTATTATTGGAAAGTCATTCCAGAACCTCATTTCCTCTATCTGTGAGCAAACTTCTGAAGTCCAGCCAGAATTTATGAGCAGACTATTTGAAACCACTCATTCTTAAGCTAACATTTCCCCAGAACTTTCTCCATTGATTACTTTTCTCTCTAAAGTGCCTCTCCAGACAAAGTCTATCGCCTGTCAACTTTAATTTCACAAGGTATCATCATATAAAATAGGTCTCTATTTCTTCAGTCAATCTAATAATTTTAGAAAAATATGGGACGTTTTGCAAGATAAATGTTGGAGAGCTAGGATTTAACATGAGTAATAGGACTTGGAGTAAGGGAGTGCCTGGAGGCAGGAGCCCTTTCTGTTCTCCATCCCTCCTGCTCCCTTCTCAGAACTGACACCTCCAAAAGGCTCTTTAATGAGCCTGAACCGGGCAGTAAAACTTTACAGACACATATCACCTACACACAAAATAAACCGGGAGCTGTCTTCTGTAATAAGCAATTTCCAAGGATTGAAGCACTCACTTCTTTCCTTTCTTTCCAAGGCAAGGGTATATTCACATCTTTTTCTCACTTAAAATACAATTTAAGACCCTCTACCAAGGAATAGAAAAGGTTACACAGACTAATTGTGTCACAATTCATTTTCTCAGGAAAGTTCCCAAAATCCCAGACTGAGGATTGAAAGATCTAGCTCAGGTTGGTCATGCACAGTTCCCAAAGCCAGGAGGAGAACTAGCAGAAGGAATGCTCTGTCTGCACACTGCAGGAAGATAATAAGTCCTCAATTTTACTTCAGGAAAATAATATGCAAATAGAAGGGTTTCCTGTTTTACAAAGTATTCTGGGAACACCTCCAGGCTCCAGAATACCAGGTGATTTTGGGCAAGTCACAGATTTTTCATGTCTTCTTTCTGTGTCTTTTATATGTGTGGTTTCCATGGTCCATGTTTAGCAAAAAAGAGAAACAAAATCTTCAGGTGTTTGCAAGATCCTGCCTGTGCTGACCCTACAGATGGGATGACACTCTGAGTGGGTGGGAATAGCAAGAAGGGCAATGCCACCCAATCTGATCTGCTCTGGAAAACCACAAACACTTCAGTTAACACTAAACCAGAAAAAAAACACATTTAGTGAGTGGTTTGGGGCTGCTGTAAAAGAGAGGAAGACAAAAGATGGGCTCATTTAGTGTTTCATAAAAAGTCCCATGAGAACCAGAAAATTTCCATTTCTTCCCCATCACCAACAGGAGGCCATGCACTCCTTCTCCAGACCAAGCTTATTTGTCTATCCATGTCCTTATTTGCTGATAGACATCACACACTTCCATTCCTTTTCATTCAAAATTAGATAAAAGATAGGAAATGCAGCGGTGCACCTTGTCCCCGCAGAGAGACACTCGGATATTCAATGTCATCTCAAGTCTCCCTGATGTGAGGTGCCCAGACTAATTTACTGCCTCTCCTAGTCTAGACAAAATATAAACAACATCATTTACTGTGACCTGTGGTGCGCTGCTTTCCCTTCTATTTTTCAGACATGTTTAATAAGTTTCAGAGAAGCACAAATGCAGAAGTCAGAGACCAAGTGACAGGAATAATTTACTGAAATCTGGAGATTCACATCCCTCTTGATTTTAACACAAATGGCAGCTTTCACTGCCCTTAAAAGGGAGGCTGAGGAGCTGGGCACTCTGCACCAGCCAGGTTTAAAACTCTCTCCAGGCACTCTCATTTCCTCTGAAGCAGCAACGTTAGAAGAAAACTCGAGTCAGGAGCTCCACAGTCAGTGCCAGGACAGGAGGATTTAACACCAATGACCAAAAAGGATAAATGAGCCCCCAAAAACCCCTCTCAGGAGCCAGAGGTGAAAGAAGGGATTTAACAGAAGCACTTGCTGCCAACGGGAGCCACAAACCTGCCAGGGCAACTGCTCTGTGCCTGGAGCTCAGGGACAATTTAGGGAGCCAAGAAAGCCCAAGCCTTTAAAGCCAAGGTGTCAATCTCCACTCTGAACCCTTCATCCCTCAGGTGTTGTGAGAGCATCTCCTTGGACCAGCCTTCCCACAGCTCTGGGAGGTTTGGAGAGGGTTTCTGTGCTTTAAACCCATGTCTGGCAACATTAAACTCATTCTGTGCTTTAAATTCATGTCTGGCAATGCTGGAAAGGTTGTCCCACCTCACACAGGCAGGGTGGAGGGAGACCAGCCTTTGAATCCTTGGCAGGGATGTTGCACAGGTGTCTTGGTTTGGAAAGACAGGTGTCTGCTAAGGAAGGCAGGAGCCTCCCTGGAACGGAAAATGTAAACTCCCTCCCTCCGAATTATTATAATTTTGAGATTAAGGGGCTTTCAGGCAAAGATATGGGAATAGGAATNCCATTTGGTTTTAACAGCTGGAAATAGAATACATAACTTTTGGTTACATCTTGCATTGCAACTTAAGACAGCAGGGCATTAGCACTTTCAGCCTTCCTGAAACACCCCAGAGAAGAGGAAATGTTCTGTGATTTACTGGAATCATTGCTTTTACCCAGAGCACTGATAAAAAAAGTTGCCTTGGGCAAACTAGCAATAAAATCAACATAAAATAAATGAAATTGGAAGGGGGCGGGGGGTGCTTCTATTATCATTGCTGCTCTTATTTCAGAAGAAAGCCAGAAGAGGGATTTCCTGGTTTTCACTGATTTTCTTAAAGACCTCCTAATATCAGATTGAAACTACACCCAGCCATCCCCACTGTGGGACTAAAAAGAAAGCAAAGACTACGAAGAAATTGCAGCAGTTAGAGACACTTTGCTTTTATCCTGGGACAGGAGGGAAATGCCTGATTTCCTGTAGCTGCTCTCCCTGTGATCCCAGTGCAGGAGAGACTCACACCACCCTGCTCAGCATCCCTTCTCATTCACTTCTTCCAGCAGATCCTCAGGGAGTGCAGATTCCTGGCTAATGCCAGGCTGGCTGCCACTGGCAACACTCAGATGCAAAGAAAAATCTGGAGCACTTATGTCCAAGATATTACTGTAACAAAAAAAGATGCATTTATGCACATCCCTTGTCTATCCTATGGCATTCCTTTCTCCTTGAGCAACTTTAAGTCCAGAAACTTGTTCTGACCTTATTCTGGAAGAATATGAATCTGGAGCCTCAGATCTGCCAATCTCTCTGTATTTGGCTGGCTTAATTTATCAATAATACCAATTAATAAAATTTATTCAATAATACCAGTGAATAGAAAAAAACCCAAAAAACAAATGCACAAATGTTCCTTCTCTCCTGCTTCTCAGTAACAAAGTGAATACAATCCATTAAAGGGGTAAAGTGGACAACTAAACACTGAAATCTTTATCTCGTACACCAAGACATCCTGAAGCCTTGCCTAATACAAACCTTTTCCAAAAAAGAGAAAAATACCATAGAACATGAAATAAGAGAGGAAGACAGAGTTTAAAGCACACTCTTGCATTGGTAACAGGGTTTTGTGGGGTAGCCACAGCAAAATAATGCACTAGGGGCTACAATAAAACATGAAATCCCACACAGGTCTGGATAAAATCTGGCACTGTTTTACAAGAGTGAGCTGCCAAGGGGCTCTGGATTCACCTACTGAGGATTTCCCACCTGGAAAGCCCAAACACACAGATACGTGTCCACTCAAATGCATATTTTATTTCCAAGTTAAAATTGTCAAAGGATATTTTGATCTGATGGTTGCAACCATGCAGATATTAATTTAATGCCTGTAAATTAAAATTCTACTTGGCAGCCTGTGCAAAGAGCAAGCATTACCTGTCCCACGTTTGAGGAAAAATGTTGACCAGCTGCTTCCTTTCTGCAAAGTATTTGTCATGGTGGTCCCCAAATCAATACTGGGGAGCTGTAACCAATTTAGAGGCCTCTGACACTTACAAATTTACCACTCAGTATTTAACTAGAGGCCAGCTATAATTAATATTGGCTTGCCTGGAATGCAGAAATAAGCAAACTGCCTGTGGGGTACATCATTTTTGGAATACCATGATGACACCGCTGGGCACAGTGGAAGTGTGGAAGGAATACACCACAAGGGTAGAGACAGATGTGTGCAGCTGCTCATAGGAGGCACCCAACAAAATCATTAATTAAAATATTATACTCAGGAAACTTGAGTTCAGTGTTGAAGCTGAGCTCTCCAGAGTTTTCCCTGTTCCTCCATCCAGCCCTTCCTCCTTCCCCTGCAACATAGATAATGAAGAAGCCCCATTTTCCCTCTTCCTGCACACCTCAACCATTTGATTTAAACCATCCTTTCCAAGCTGTTCAGGTCACCCTTTGTATCCCAAAACATGAAAATGAACCAGGAAGTCCCACATGAACAGGATAGAAGACATTTTTCCAAGGAATGTGATGGAGTCACAGAGCTCCTGCTCCCATCTCCCAACATATTGCTTCTGTGCATCCACAGTGCTCTCAAACTGGATATTGAAAAGCCTCAGACCAGAGGAGCAGCCTAGGTTAATTTTGGATGGAGTTTGATAATTAGTTATCAGACATTAGGAGCATTCCTCGGGCATCTTTGAAACTCCCTCAAAGGAAAGACAATGTGATATTGTGAATATATTATCTCTTTGCAAATATAAAAGCTTGAATCATGCTGTGGCCATCATAAAACCTCTCTCTCTCTTTTGGTTTCTGATGTTTTTCTGCATTTTATGTAGATTCTGTTTCTTCCAGATATATCTGCTTTAGACAAAAAAAAAAAAAAAGTGAAAATCTGTTGTAGTGTGACACCAGCTTACTACAGCAAACTAGATCTAAAAACACTCACAGCCCACAAGTCCATCCATTAAATGGATGGCAATTTGCATAAAACAATATATAAATTTTAAAATCTGCAGAAAATAGCTAAGATATTTGGAGGTCATCATGTCTTGCAGCAAAACTCTGAAATTCTATCAGCTTTGGGAGTAAATTTATTTTGGCTGCAATGCCCCAGTGTCCAATTTTCCCTGCATTGCCTGGTGGGAAACACCCTTCCTGTGCAAGCCAGGGAAAACTCAAATTAACTGCTGTGTAGAAAGTTGTGCTTATAATCACCTTTTTTTAAGGAGCTGGAAGTTTGGGGAGCAGATTGTGGTCAACAGTGAACCCGCTTGACAAGGTCAGGTGGTTTGTGAAGAGAAAATTGTTGCCTGTGTAAAAGTAATTAGGTTGCACTGAAGAGAAGCTGCCGCAGTCCCAGTAGCCTCCGTTGGGGTAAAGCAGAGTAATTAAAGCAGTTTTAATGCCTATTTACACCAGCAAAGTCTGGCTCTAACACTGGCTGTCAAAAAAAAAAAAAAAAAAAAAAAAAAAAAAAAAAAAAAAAAAAAAAAAAAAGAAAAAGAGAGGAGAGGAAAAAGACT
>VXBB01007089.1:232671-255924 GCA_013399915.1 Illadopsis cleaveri
AAGCAGAGGTGATGAAATTGCATCATGTTATAAAAAGCTGCTACTAAACAGTTAGGTGTTGGTGCTGAAATTCCCAATCATCCACTGGAATAACAAACACCTCTGTGCCCACAGGTGTCCAAGTGTGCCCTCTGTGCCCACAGGGAAGCAGGGAATTTGGTGCAGTCACATTTAATTCGAAGGCAAACACCTAAAGCCTTGAGCTGCTGCCAGCAGAGGAGCCCACAGTTTAATCTCCTGTGCAGCTCCAGCTCCAGTTCTGCTCTGCAAAACCCCCCAAAAGGGTCAGCCAAAGCTTCCTGCAGCAAAAAAAAAAGCATTGACAGAAAGCCTTTGGAGCAAGGGAAAAGCAGAAAGAGGTTTAAGAGCTTGAGCTCAAGTTGGATAATCCAAAACTCAAGTTTTGCAGGCTCTGGAGGTGAGGGTGCCCAACCTCAGCTCAGCTCTCCAACACCCAGACTATCACAGTCTTGGATTTAAGTACTATTTCTCCTCCCATATTTCGTGGGAAAGAATTTGCATTAAGGTCTAAATTCCATCCACAGGGACCAAAGATAACCTTAACTGGTGAAGAGATAAGACCTAATCATTTCTTAACCATTACCAATGTTTCTATAGTTCACATACGTTTTTGAGATTTGAGGGGCAGGTGTTTTGCTTTTTTTGTTTGTTTTGTTTTTAATTAAGCAAAGCAGACAATTTGTACTAACTCTGTAATTTTCCCCTCATCCACAGAAGAACTTTGAACAACAACTTCTTCCCGTTCTTTCCATTTTACCTGTGAGCTCAAAGCCAACTTTCCTTTGCTGCTGACAAAGTGAACCTGAGCAGTGGGAAGCCAGTAAATCTCAAGCAGCAGTGATGCTTTATGTACCTTAAGTACTGCAAGATTAAAAATGTGGTTTTATCACAGTGTGATACTGACGTTAATAACTTGTCTGGAGCAGGAATTCAAAGCTTTCACTATTCTATAATTGAAAGTAGCCCAGTTGCAAACGGATTCATGTGGCAACAGAGGAGTTCAGATCATCTTAGTCAGTGTTTCACTCCAACAGGAGCCTGAGAAGGGCAGTGAAGCATCACTCAGTCAGGCATTACCAACACTGGGGTTTGCATTAGCAAATGAAGCTACATGCAAGTCACAATCCCACGCCAGCCGACTACAAAGCAGGTCAGGCATGCAGAAAAATTCATTCATGGCACTTGCTGAAAGCAGAGAGAACATTTAAATTTCAGATTTTCAGCCCATCAGCAATAGCCTTACCTGCTGCTACATTTCCAGTTGTCCCAGCAACAAGCAGTTCCTTTGCTTTCAGCCTTTTTATTATCACTTCTCCTTTTCGGTAGGCTTTTGTGGAACAATTATTTCATAAATCTTAATTAGTGTTTCATTTTTTTGTGACTGGGCTCCATAAAAAAACTGCAGGCTGTCAGAGAAAGCAGCTCTCCCCCCAGAACAGCCACGGCCACTGCAGGGCTGGCACTCACACATCCAAAGCAGGCAGAGCAGCAGGAGAGGCTGGAGGGATTTCAGGGCAGGACAAAGGGACACCCAGGTGGTCACAGCCTGGGAAAGGGGCAGAGGAACTGCAGCTGCACTGTGCTGAGCATCTCCACAGCACCAGAGGCAGTGTGGGAGCTGCTGGCTGCAGGGAGGGGTGGGCACAGGTCACCAGGACAGCAGGCAGGGACCACGGGGAGGGAGGCTGGACTGCACGGAAAGGAGCACTGGGGATGTCACAGCTCTGAGGAGGGTGGGGGGACAGTGGGGTGAGGCAAAGCTACAAGAGGGGCCAGTCAGGGGCACTCTGGTGGAGCAAGGAAAGGAAAGAAACCTTTCACAAATAATTTGAAGAAGTCTTTACCCTGCCTGGGAGCTCCTGAACATCCCTCTTTGCAGAGAGCTCTCCTAGGAAGGTGGGGAAGGCAAGACTTCTCAGCTTTCCTAAGCAGAAGGGACATTTAAATTCCAATAATTCCTTTAAAATCTCTTCACCACATACAGTTCACTTCAGGAGGAGAAGCCAAACAACCACCAGCAAGAGCAATTGGAAACATTCATCTGGATGGCAGTGCTATTTCACATCTCCTCTTTAGCCATTGCTGGCATCAAACTTAGCACAAAACCCAGTGTCTGAAATGGTTTCCAATAAAAGCAGCACTTTCATAGCTGCCCTGGAGCTCCTTAAACTGAGGCCACCTTCAGTGGTGGAGCTGCAAGTTAATATTTTTATTTTCCCTAACTGATTGCAGCTAGCCATGCTGTTCACCACGCTGCTCCTAAACCTGTCTCACCTCAACACAGGGTTCACCCACAGACATTTTGGGGAGCTGTTGCACATTTGCTGCTCCCTTATTCTCCAGTCCTTGGCCTAAGTCAGGAGAAGTGCATCTCCTTTTACTGCTAAGGATTAAGTGCAGCATAAAACAGTGTGAGATGGGAACACTGCTCTTGTGCAGCTGCATCCTGCTGGAAGTGGTGAGTTCTGTCCATAAGGACACCGTGTCTGGGGTGGCTGGGACACAGAGCAGCTCACTGCCTCTCAGAGCAGCAGTGAACTGGGAATAAGATGGGGTTATAGACATGGTGCTAATGCTCAGGAGATATTGAATCACAGAATAGGCTGAGCTGGAAGGCACCCACAGAACCATCCACTCCAACCCCAGGCCCTGCTCAGACACCCCAACAATCCTGGCCTGTGTATCCCTGAGAGCATTGTCCAAACACTCCTGGAGCTCTGGCAGCCTTGACCACTGCCCTGATCTCCTTGTGTCTAGTAAAAGTGTCAGAGTGTCCTTTTAACAGCTTTTGGTTGTGATTTCACCCCCTTCTCTCCCAGGGCACACATTGCACCTGACTTTAAAAGATCGTAAAAAATGTCAAAGGATGCAAAAATGCTCTGTGTGTGTCCACAGCTCTGCCGTGACAGTCATCTCTGAAAACCAACAAAAGTGTCTGGGCACAAACTGTCACCAGCTGTATATCCTAAATCAGCTTAACCACAACCTAAAACACAGGGCTCAGTATTGCCTATGAGCCTGTGCAAATGGCTCTCAGTGCATACACATTGCTCATTTCCCACCTGGATTTCCTGCTATTCCATCTCATTTGTGCAAAGCAGACCCAGCTCGTGTTTCTGTTCCAGATCAGGCTGCAGAGGAGCACGAGGCAGCAAGGGGAGCTTCAGCACACAGGGAAAGAAAAACCAATTCACTCCTCCCTCATAAATCATAAAGAAACTAGGTAGGTAGAACACAAACTCGGACAAATTCCTGCATTTCTATGAAAGAAATATAAAGGTAGCAACCAGAAATTTGCCAGACACCTACAGGAATTAAGAAAAAAAATCCACTTATGCAGACATTTATACATTTTTCAAAAGTAAGAATATTTAAATGAGCGGGTGAATGTCCTACCATGGAATTGAAGGAGTTTTAGTCAGCCATCATTTCATTTGAAAAGCCTAATAACACCCCTGGACTTAAATTCCATACATCATTCTGCCTTTGTTTTGCAGTTGTTGAAAATGCCATCACAAGAAAACAATGTACACCATTTCTAGTAGTGCATATTTATAGGTTTTGGCTTCGTTATTCCAAGAAATTGCCATGTACATAAAGAAAATCAATCTTTTCAATTTCCAAACTGTTTTAGAATTTATGTTCATTTTCTATTATAAGCATTTGACATGGTCTATGGAAAGTCAGATGGAAAAGTTTCTACCCCTTGCAGTCAGGAAAAATATATTCATGAGTATTTTTAGATACTGCAATGTACAAGTCTTAAAACCTGAGATATCCCTCCACATTCTATTTCCTGATGCTCAATATCTTTTTCTGTTGCCCATTTGTGATAACAATTCCTTTGGGGCATAATGAGGAAACGCCAAAGTTTGTTCCAGACAAGTTCTTCCTTCCATTAATAACACTGACAGGGATAGAGATGCTGAGGCAGTTTCTGAGCATTCAACAAAAAAACAAAAAAAAAAAAAAAAAAAAAAAAAAAAAAAAAAAAAAATGAAGCTGTAGAAGCATTTTTGGTTATATTTATCATCAGATGTTGCAATTAAAGACTGACAAGTTTGCAAAGCAAACAAAACAGAAATAACAATTGAGGCCACACCTCCAGGGGGAAAGTGAGAGTCAGGGTGGAAAATTGTCACCTCCTGAACCTGGTCAGCTTGGCTTAACAGAGCTCTGCAAGAAAACGCAGGTGTATGACGTAGGTATATATGAATTTAGCTCAAATTTAGCAATTAGCCCTCTTGCTAAATACACAAAACCTCTGCTCTGAGGCCAGAAATCTCAAAAAGTTGTGAGTCACTACCACAACTCGGTCTATGTGACTACTTTTCATACTTATAGGCTCAGACAATTCAAGACTATTTGTCTGTCCTTCTTCCCTGTCAAAAATGCAGCTATTAATTAAAACCCAGAGTGGAAGCAATAACCAAGCAAAAACCATAGTGATGCTGCCAAATTTTTAGAAAATGGCTCATCATTTTTTATTCCATGTAGCTGGTGACCACCAGCTCTGAGGGTTACATTCCTGCAGAGAGGAAGGCACCAAGAGATCTTGAAAGTGTTGGGTTTTCCCTCTTTTCAAATTAAAAAAAACAAAGTAGAGCAACCGTGTCTGAGAAGATGCTGACGCCACTTAGCAATCAAAGTGATGGGAAAAAAACAAGGTTGGGAAGTCACCTCCTCTGGTTTAAAGCATTACCTTGAAAATCAAAGGTGAAACTCATCAATGCAAGGTACACCTTCTGAATGGTCTGCTGGAGACTGCCCACACAGGCAGGAAAGATTCCTCCCAAAATGCCCCCAAAATGGATAAAAGGCTATGGAGGAATGTTTTCCATAAAAGATTTCCCTGTTTTTCCTCTCAGCACTGAAGCTCTGCACCAGTTCCTGGTCATCACAAGTAAGAAGAGGGCAGAAAAATCTGGAACCGCAGTGCAGGGTGTGAGAAGGAAGGAGTATTTCCCCAGGATGATATTTTGCTTAAATTTTAGTGTGCTCTGGTGAAATCAAAAAGCAAAATGTGCATGTGGAGGGGCATTGTGAGAGGCTGAAGGACCTTCTGTGTGATGGGAATAACTCAGGGAGGGGACACAGAGAAGTGGCACAGTGAACAACTTGTGCCAACATTTCCTCCTCTAGGATGTGACAGCAGAATTCTTGGAGGAACAGGAAAACATTCAAATCCACAGTGAATTTGAGAGGCTGCAACTCTCTGCCAACAAGTGATAGCATTCTGCTCCAGTATTATGAGGGAATTTTGTCTTTTGGGAACTGTAGAGCTTAGCAGGACTTCCAAAACTGCTTTGCATCTCAGGGATGAAGTGAGTCAAATCTAAACTAATATAAATCAAGGTTAAACATGCAAATCTGGTTAGGCAGAAAGTGCAGTTTGTCTCTATCCCACTTACACATTTATGGTACTTTCTGTGCAGTTTCAATCACTTTTATTTTCCTAATGAGAAGAGAGGCCAGTCTCAGGAATTGCAATATAATTGTGAAATTTAAAGGTTACCATCCAAGTATATTTTCATTTATCCTCTTTAGCTCTGGAATATCCCACCAAGCTACTAATATCTAATAATCCATTTAGAGAAGCTGAATGTTATCTGTAAAAATTAAATTGTTTACATTCACCATGGCTTACCATAAATAAAAATGCTCATTCATTATTTAAAATGCAGCACAGCATGGTGAGTTTTGTGTTTTCCCTGCTCGGTTTTGGCTCTAACCAACTCCATAAATACATTAGCACCATCTTTTGGCTAAACTGGGTCCTGACCTACATTTGTATCTTTTCCTTACAAGTGGGGTTGTTGCATTTTCCTGGAATTTCCAAACTTTTTAACATGAGGAAGTGCCAAACAGGGAAGTGAAACTCAGGCTGTGGCTGATGACCCAACCAAGACAACATTTTCATATCTACACTGAGGTGCCTTTATGTTGTTGCAGCCCTAAAACTGAATTTTGATCATTATTTTCCTTCTTCTAGAATTGTACAAACACAAATCACCTCCACTAATTATTAACCAGATGCTTGTTTGCATCTTATCTTTTTCATAAAACATGGCATGTGGGCCTGCCCTAGGGATGTGCTGCTACTTTGCCATTCACTTGTGCTTTATGTTACCAAATCTAAGTCTCTAAATTCAGGCTTAAGGTGGTTTGTAAAAAGCATTTCCCCCTCTTTATTTTACTTTACTTTACATTTTTTAATGTGATTACTGAAATTAGTTGAAAGGTGGGATGGAAATGCAGCTTGTATTTAGGGAAAAATCTCCCCTCCCTTGTGTATTCCCTTTATCCTTCTGACATCCTTCAGGAAAACCATCTTACATCCTTGCTCTGCTAGTGGAGCCTCAACAGGATCACATCAGAGCAAGGATGGAGGGAATATATGTCAAATACAACAAATTGAGGACTTCAGGACATTGTACAAACTGGACTGCTGGAATTTCAAAAGTAACAGGTTGGGGATTTGGGGAATTTTTTGGTGGGGTTTTTGTTTGTTTGTTTTGGGGTTTTGTTTGTTTGGGGGGTTGTTTGTTTGGGAGGTTTTTTGCTGTTGTTTTGGGTTGGGTTTTTTTGGGTTGTTTTTATTTTTTCTTTGCTTTTCTGGATCCCAGGGGATTCTGGATAGATATTTCAAATATGAGCACCTATGGAGCACAAAGGACCTTGGAAAAAGTGGAATTGTCTTGCTGTGAAGTGTCCCCATCTACTTCCACAGAGCTCTCTGGAATTTGGCCATACTCCTGTGGGATTACCTGGACCTGCAAGGAAAGGGTGACGAGGATCCTCAACTCCTCGGTCTGACCTGGAGAGAACAAACACAACCCAAGGTCACTCAGGGGATTCCCATCCCATGGAATCACCACACACACAGTGGGGTGCAGAGGAAGGGGCATTTCAGAGCAGGACAACAGCAGAGATGGTTGATTTCAGACAGAAAGGAAAAAGTTTGGCACAACCTTCTGCTGAGCTTGCATCATCCATAGACCTGTTAATCCCATTGGAATCCCCTCTACCTCATTTGCCAAAAAAAAAAAAATCTTCCCAACATGAAGTATTGTGTATTTTTAGTGATATTATCTATATTCCAGCTGTGGAATGGGATCATTTGGACACTGTGCTCTGCAAAGCTCTCACCATTCATCACCCTGATCCAGGAGTGCAGATACATCAGGATTTGCCCCTGGCACTGAGTGTTGCAGCTTAATTAATCGAGAGCAGAAAAATAATTTACTGCATGAGAGCAGCAGATACCAGAGCAGAACCTCACATGAGAGGGAAGCCATGAGAAATGCGTGCCATGTATATTTGTATATTTAGTATGGGTATTTAGAAACACATCTTTGCCAGTAACAGCTACTGGAGTAGGGTCAGTGAAAGAAAATCAAGGAAACTTGCCTAAAATTGGCTGAACCTGCCCAAACAGAAAGCACTTCTCCTTTCTTCCTCTTCTTCCTTTGGCCTTGTTTAGCTGCAATGAGAAAAACTGGTAATAATTGGCTATATTATGACTTATGGCTAAAGCCATGCAGTTCAAAAGTCTCCTGTGTGACATAATATTTATCTATATAATTTTTACCTATATATCATACATACCCACACCAAAACATGTTCTTTTACCCCTACTGATGTAATTTCCTCAGGACTGAGAAGTCTGGAAAGATTGCCTGGACTGGATGATCTGAGAGGTTTCTCACCTTAATGATTTGGTTATTCTGTGATTCTAAAAGAACAGTGTGTGAACAGGAATGTTTTTAAGGCCACGTGGAACAACATTATTTGGAGTCTTTTGGCACACTGTGTGTGTGCTGTACCATCATCACGGGAAGTGCTTTGTTTATTGAAAACCCACTCTCTGTGAGCCACAAAGCCAAGTAAAATTCAGTATTTAACAGCACTCTGCACGTTCGCCCTGAGAAAGGACTGCTGCAGTCACGTATTCAGGCACTGTATTGCAAACAGCAGAAAATCAGCTCCTGCCAGACACCTAAATATTCTCTTTTCAAATCACCTAAGAACATCTTGTGGAGACTGGCTAGTTTAGAGATTTGGTGTCGTGGTTAGAGGCACCTCTGGCTGTGCACAAGTCCCTGACAGGAGCGGACAGCCAGGGGGGTCGGGCTCTGCTCCCAGGGAACAGGAACAGGAGGAGAGGGAACGGCCTCAGGCTGGGCCAGGGGAGGCTCAGGCTGGACATCAGGAGGAATTTCTCCTTGAAAAGGGTGGTCAGGCATTGTCAGGGGCTGCCCAGGGAGGTGTTGCAGTCCCCATCCCTGGAGATGTCCCAGGAAGGGCTGGAGGTGGCACTCAGTGCCCTGGGCTGGGGACACGGTGGCGATTGGGCACAGCTTGGACTCCATGGCCTGGGAGGGGTTTTCCAAGCCCAGGGACCCTGTGCTGAGGGTACAGCAAGGAAGATACAGAGCAAAGAGCCTGTCCTGGGATGTCCCAGCTTCCCAAGGATCCAGAGCTGGTCCAGCTGAGAGGCACACAGACCCTGCCATCTTCCTGAGCCCCACCATCCTCCCCAGAAGCATCAGCAGGGCAGGAGGATGGGAGAGGGAGCTGTCATGGATGTGATCATTCTGCAGAAGTGGGAGAGACCAACCAGATTTTTCTGTGGATTGAGGGAGAGCTGGGAAAAACAGGACAACTGGTTTTATGTCTCTACTATATTGTCCTCCCTAAAAATAAAAAATAATAACTAAAGAAAAAAACGAAGGAACCACACTAGAGTACCTTTTAAAAAATCCCAAATAATCCACACATTATCTTGGATGATCCTTTGCCTTCCATAACGATAAACCTCAGCACTGCTTCCCTTTTGGCAGGAAAGGATCCTTTTAAACAGCCCTAACACACACGTGTCACTTCTCAACAGTTGGATTTTCTTACCCTATAAAACCATCCAACCAAGCAGGCCAAGTTTTCCCTGGCTCTTAAAAATCAGCCTCAACATGAAAAAAGATACCAACTTCTCACCAACACTAAATCAGCACTCCACAGACTAAACCATAAATGTATTCAACCAAGTCAGCCTTAGAAACTTTTCATTTAGCTCTACAAAGATAACATTAGATCAGCATTTTCATTAAAAAGAAATGTCATGGCTCATTCCTTTCTGTGATTGAAGAGGAAGCAGAAACATCTTCCAAAACTCAGGAGAGAAACATATGCTGCAATAAAAAATAAATAAAACTGTGATTGTTGTTCCATTAAATATTTCAGTCTGTGATTATAATTACTTCCTGATTGGGAAGAATTCTCATGTTAAAAGCCCCATGCAATGACAGCTCAAGTGGAACAAAAAAGCCATGGCAGAATTCACAGGATGAGCCAGGTACAAGGTGCAGGGACAGAACCTTTACTGGTCTTCATTTGTCCTGGTTTTATTCTAATTGTGCAGCTGAAGAACATTTCACCCCCCATCACCCCCCTCTGTTACCTGTCCAACACCTGTAATTTAGCAACGCCCTGGAACAAAACTATGGAATACCTAAAGCTACAGCAGATTTTGGTTGTGGCAGGTCCTTACCAGGTCTTTCCCTTTGATATCTGCAACAGCCGGAGTGGGATGGCCCAAGGACTGGATATGAACCAGTTTGTGTCCACAAAGGAAACCACTGCCACAGAGCAGGAGGCAGGGTCTCTGTACGGGCAGGCACAGACCCCACAGAATGTTATGGTCTGTGCTTAAAAGCTCCTAAGACACAGCCTATGGAGTGAACACAGAGCAGAGCAAATGGGGAGGGGTTTGGCAAAACATCTTCCTTCTCTGCAGATCATTTGAGGTCAGAAGTTTTCACTGGAGGGGGGGTGAGTTTCGAGGAACGGTTTGTCCAGAAGTCTTTCTTCAGGGTGAAATGACTGGTTGGGATGGAGGGCTGATGGAGAAAATGAGGGAGTAGGAAGGGGAGAGCCTCAAAATGCGGGAGCTGAACTTCCCAACATTATGGGTGGCATATCTGGTTAAACCATGACCCAAAACTGTAAGAAATCTGTAATCTGAAAAGCAGAAGGTGCAGCAAAGGTGCCTTAGAGGCAGCATACAGCCATTGCCCAGGGTCCATGACAGGGGGACACTGATGGGATGGAGCCAAGCCCCAGGCACCCTCAGCCTGTCCTCAGGCAGGCAACACCTCTGTGCTGCACCTCCATTTGCTCCCCTCCCAGCAAACCCCTCTGCTACAGCCTGATGCTGTCCAGGATGGGAGTTGTACATGAATCCCAGAAAGGTTTGGGTTGGAAGGGGTCTTAAATCTCTTGTTCCCCCCCCTGCCAGGGGCAGGGACCCCTTCCACTAGCCCAGGTTGCTCCAAGCCCTGTCCAGCCTGGCCTCGGACACTTCCAGGGATCCAGGGGCAGCCACAGCTTCTCTGGGCACCCTCTGCCAGTGAGCTGCTGGCTATCCAGGTGGAAGGAAATCCTCCAAATTCCTCTGTTTGAGAGTCAGTAAAATGGACTCTGATAACTGGAGAGGAAGTGATAAGAGTCTCAAGCCAAAAGCAAATTTCTAAAGTTCACACGTTTTCCCTTGAAGGCTTCATGTTCAGCCAGTGTGTAAACTCCACCAGAAAACAGCACTAATCTTTCTGCAAGAATCCAAGCCCAAATTTGCAAACCAAAGTGAAGACCTGAAAGAGTGTTCTTGTTGTTTGTATAGCACTGTCCCCCAGCTCTTTAGTACCACAATGTAGAGCACTAGTAATTCAAAATAAATACATCACTGTACATAAGGAGCGTACAGGGAGTCACTCACAAACAGCATCCCCAAAACCCACAGACAAGGAGCTGGGAACCTTTGCTGTTGATCATGACTACTTTCTTTGTGTTAACTTTAAAATAGTAATGATTTTCTTTTATCTTAAATGCACGAACAATGAAGTAAAACAATGTCAAGTCAGATGAGAGAACCCTGAGTCACTTCAAACAATCGAGATCTGACGCTCACTGTATGTACAGTTCTGCTTTCAACAGATTAAAGTGCTCTCAGATCTATTTTTTGTTCTAGTCAAAGGCAGATGCGTTGCATAAAACATCAGGGGGCTTTCTTTGATCAGATGCATAACTTTACATTTCTTGTTAAACAGTTATAAAAATAAAAGGCCTTATAAGAGGTAAACTCAGAGGATAGTTATACTTTCCCAATGACAGCTCAATCGGGGTCTTGAGTTTAGCACCACTTTCAAGATGTAAAAATAATTATTTGTAGAGTGAGTTTTCAAGTTACATCTCTAGAGGAGATAAAGGAATGATCCATAGCTCTGTGCAAAACAAGTCCCACTTGGAGAGGGTTGTTACCTTCATTGAAATAAACCTCTGCTTAATATCACTGGATTAGAATAGAGAGACTTCCTGAGCATTAATGGGGCCTTTTTGTGCCACTCTGCAAGTTCACAGGAATGATAAAACTGTCTTAATTAAGTCTAAAGGTTTTCTCAGCATAAGAGATTATCCCTGGGAGAGGCTGCCAGAGCAGTTCTTTGTCTTCAACAATTAGATCAGATCTGAGGCACAAATGGCAAAGCCCAGAACAGGAGCTTCTAAAAATAAAGAATGGCAAGGACAAGGCTGGTGCTCAGCCTCAGCCTACAGCCTCGAATACTGAGGGTTTTAAGACTTTTCCAAAAATAAAAATGAATTTGAGCTATCAAGTTTTTATATTGATTTTCTTCTCTCTCATTAAAAAAAAAAAAAAAGAAGAAGAAGAAGAAGAAGAAGGTTAATCTGCTCCTGAGGAATTGGAAGGAGATTAACCATAGGAAAGAATTTGTAATACAAAGGAAAATGGGGCTGTTAAGACCCTCATACTTAGGGTGAGATAAAAACCATGCTGGACTGGAGGTTGATTTCTCCAAGTTTTTTTTTTTTATCATCTTGCAGCTCTGCAGATTTTAACACCCAGCAAAATAAATCCTACCACACAGTGAACGGCTGCTTTTCCTGGGAGCACATTTTTTTGTTGGATCACCAAGTGAGCACCAGGGATGCACAGAACAGTTTTCTGGTTTCTGTGTTTCCCAGGCAACTTAGTTTTAGCAGTCAAAGCAGAGAGAAGAAATTCTTCTTAAAACATCAAAAAATCAAATAACCTGCCAGCAGATTAAAGGAGCTTTATCCTCGTTTATCTAAACTCCTCGTCAACATCCTTAAAGGGATGTAGGTCAGCTCTGCTGTCCTTTCTGGAGTCACATCTGAAACAGTGACAGGGTTCAACCACTTTGAACAGCATCAGCTCTGTGTGTGCTGCCAATCCCACCCCTTCCCTCAGGAATGTTAACTTCCATCCTCTGAGACACTGTGTTTTAAAAGTACATTTTTTTTTCTTGCCACAGTGATACAGTAGAATTTCTAAAGTCTTGGTGTCTCCACAAAAAAATGCTCACTGGCTATGCAAATAAAGGCCAGCTCAATGCTTTGGGTTGAGTTAATTGACACAGAGCTAGGGATTCATAGACACAACTTTTCCAGACTGTAGAAAGCAACTTCACTCTGATTTGCAAGACAGCAGCTCAGAATCATCAAAGCTGGAAAAGACCTCCCAGATCACATAACTGCATTCCTTTAGTGGCCCACTCTCTGCAAATCCCTCACCTGTTTCACAGTATGTGCAGAGGTGTGGTGGAAAAACAGCACTTAAATCCCAGCTCCACACTCATTAAAATTACATACAGGTACCTGTGTTGTGTATCTGCCTATGTATTATTTATTTTCCTTCCCAAAACTGGAGTAGACTGTGCAGTTTTCCTTGAGGAGTGCACAGGGAGCCAGGAGCACAGCCCAGACAGCTGACCCTTCACTGGCCAGGGGGATATTCCATACCATGGAATGCCATGCCCAGTGCATGGACTGGGGGAGCTGAGTGGGAGGGAACAATCACTGCTGGGGGACTTAGATATTGGGCATCACTCATCTTTCCTTTTGTTTCCCTCTGTCTCTCTCCCTTTCACTGCAACTATTATTATATTTTATTTTGTTTCAATTATGAAACTGCTTTCTTCCCAATCCTTCTCCCCACCTTGGGAGGAGAGGTTAAACCTCAACAGACAGAAGGATATTTTTGTCTGCAGCTTTGTTATTCTCAGACAAGTCCCTTGGCCAGTCCATGTCACCCCGGCAGGATTTTTTTCACATCAACCAGGAGAGGAAGCAAGAAATCCACTGAGGCTTTCAATTCATCTTTCAGCTGTGTATCAAGAATTTAAGAGAAAGTATCCATCTGGTGAACAATGAGCTTTGGTAACAGCTTGGGAAAAAGAGCTCCATTCCAACTTCCAATATCAGACACTGTCTCCAGTTCACCTTTGTGGAAAATAATTTGGAAAGAGCAGATACCACAAGATGGGGCGAGTGGGGAGGTCAACTCCTTCCTTCTTTCAAAGGTCTGAGGGTGTTCTTTTCCAGCAATTCAGCTGGATCTGTGCTAAAATGCTAATGTATCCATTTGCATAATCCCCTCTGAATAATAAATAACAAGAATAATAAAAAAACTAGCAAGAATCACAGAGTGAATTATGTGTCTACACCAACAGGAGCTGGTGTTAACCTCACACTCTCCTTGGCTGCTCTCGGGGCATTCTTGTTTCTCTTTTCTGTGAGACCTAAAGCAATATTCTGCTTTCATTTCAAAGTTTACCTTCCTGTGATTGATCCTTCTTTGTACTGAGCTCCCCTGTGGGTGCTGCCCCACTCAGAGCTCAGAAAACATCTCTCCACCCTCCATGATTTGGTTTTCACGGTGGTTTAGACAGTTCCAGGCCAGGCTGGATGGGGCTTGGAGCAACCTGGGACAGTGGAAGGTTCCCTACTGAGAGGGACCTCACACCTGCCCATGGCAGGGGTGGAACAAGGTAACATTGAAGGTCCTTCCAACCCAAACCAGTTACAGTGATTCTGTGATATCTGCAATTAAATGCCACTTCCCAAGTCATAGTTATTGTCCAAAGAAAATATTCCATCCGTGAGGCAAGTGATGGCTGGAAAGCAGAGGGAAGAAATTCCCTGTGTCCCACAGGACTGCATCCATGCCCAGGTGACAAATGGGGGGACAGGCAGTTTGGCAAGACAGAGAACAACCAGAATTCACAGGCATATTCGAGGTAAATGTTAGAGGATTATCCCTCAAAGAGACACGGGTTGGGGTCTGGCCAGGAAGGACCTCCCAGCTGCAGCCAGACAGCAGAAGCCAAAATCAATTAAATTGAGCTAATTTCAGCTAATGAAGCAGTTCAGATGGAAACCCCTCAGACAACTGTGACACACAAACAACCCCCTCCAGGGAAGCTTTGGGAAAGGGCTGAAACCTGGCCATGAAGCCAAAGCACACACATCACACATGAGCATGCCAGGACCTTGTCCTGAATCCTGGAGTTCTGTATCAAAAGCACCAATATGAGGAATGTGGCACTGGACTATACAATTTTAGCCAATAAACCTATAGGAAGGTTCCAAGAGACATGAACAGTCATCAAACAAATCAAGGTAGAAGATGAGATTCATGTATTTTAACAGTTTTGGAGATGGCCCTTTCAAATGATCCTTTGTTTTATACCTATGTATGTTTATAATTATGTTTTATACCTAAATAGCTTCTAAACCTCCCTTTCCCTTCCTTTTTTTTTTTTTTTAACAGATATGTTCTACCCTTTTTTTTTTTTTAAGTTTTAAGTTAAACTAAATGGTAAGAATATTTCCTCATGCACTTTCTATTTTTAAATGGAACATGTTATGTTATACATCAGGTTAGGAAGAATTGTTGGCATAGAGAGGCTTTTTTAAAAAACCACAAAGTTCAGAAACTTTCCATTATTCTCCCATTATGGTCAACTTTGAGTAAATATTTTCTGTCATGGGGTGAACCTTGCTTTAAGAAATTCCATTCTTCCATACCAAAAATGTGGCATAGCTAAAACCTGATGTTTTCAGATGTACAACCAGCACCATCTAAAATAAATTCCAGCAAGGCACCAAGTTTGATGTTTCCTTTGCTTTGCAAATTTTGCCATGGTACAACACTAGAAAAACACAAGACTAATCATTATCCTCAAACTTCCCCTTTAATTCTCGAGGAGGAAACACCAAGCTGACCACGACCATCAAAATAATCCATGTTTCTAAATACCAGAGCCAAGGGCTGCTGAAGTTTCCAGTCAGGGCATTTAAATCAGGATTATCCCAGGCAGAGGCACCAGGAAAGCTCAGCATGTTCGTTTCAGGTGCAAATTGAGCTGCTCCCAAAGGATGGGCAAAAAGAAGTTAACAAAGCCTTGGCTGGCACTCAGCTTGAACCCTGGTTGAATCACATGTACAGACATTGCGTTTCAGGGAAAATAAAAGGTATTGCTGACATCAATGCATCAGAGCCAAAGCTGCACAAGTCCCAGAACTGAAGGGCTGCTTGATATCACCCAAATGGGGAGGCAGGAACTACAAATGGCCAACACCTGCTGCATTACTGATCTGGATTCTCTTCTTCTGAGCCTGTGGGCATAATTTGAAATTTCTGTTCCATTTGTACCAGACCAAAGATTTCTGTCAAGGCACCATCTGTAGCAATGAAATTCCCATCCAATTCCAGTTCCTGACACAAACCAAACTGAACCAAATGGAAATTAAACCTGCAAAACACCTACATGAAAGCACACCCCTCCAAACTATCAAAGTCCTCACCCATCAGATTGTATTTACACCCTGTGTAAAATCCCTTCTGGGATCATTTGGAGTTGCCAGGAAAAGCCTCAGTAAAAGCAAAAAGCACAACAATCTGAAAAAGGCTGACAGCCTGTATCCCCAAGGCACTCTCCAGAATTGTTCATTTTACTCCTCTGGGAGCAGTTGGGGTGTTTGGGGCAGCCCAGCAGCTGCAGGTGCTGGTCCCAGGGTGTGCAGGGAGCACGTGCATGGTGCAATCAGCACTTTGGAGCAGAAAAGAGAATTGTTACTGATATAAAAACCATCTCTGAACTGCTCTGTTTTCTTTCATGATCTGCTGAAGGAAGTAAATGAATGGGGATGGGACGAGATCCAGCAGTTTTGCATAGTTTTATTCCCAGGAGCACGCAGAAGAGCATTGGATTCTCAGCCAGGTAGCAAAAATAGAAAGTATCTTACAAATAGAGAAAAATGAAGGGTTTTCAACACTTTGCACATTTTAAGCTGGGACAGGGCACACAACCAAGTGTTGTGCAAACATAACATGTAAGAAGAGAAATTTGTCCACATTCCTGTTTTGCTGAGTGAGAGAGGACAAGAAGGTCTTGGAACACTTCAGGGTGGGACCAGGAGCAGCTCTGAGCAGTAGGGTCATGCTCAGCACCTCCCTCACCTCAGTAAGCATTAATTATCTGGGCAGGTGACCCAGCAGAATTGTTTGGCATGAGAATTTCTCTGTGCCTTTGAAAGGAATTTAAGAAATGGAATGCCTTTGACACCACTGGGATGGGGATCATCAGCTGATATCCATACTGAGGTCGCTCCCAAGGGAAGCTGAGCTTCCAGGCAGCAAGGAAGAAACAACCTGCTGGGGAACCTCCTGTCCTTGGAGGGGTGAGTTAAAACCTTTCAGGGAGAAGAGACAGCTGTAACATGGGTCACCACACAATGCCAGAGTGGTTTGGGTTGGAAGGGACGTTAAAGCTCATCCAGTTCCCCCATGGGCAGGGACACCTTCCACTAGACCAGGACGGTCCAAGTCTTGATGTCCATGAGCCCTGGATGACTTTCCTAGGAAAGAGAGCCTACATTTTAACACCAGCTCATCATGATCCTGCTGTCCCCTTCTCTGCCAGCCCCAGGAACCTCAGGCAGATCCAGCACAACCTGGGCTGGGGCAGCACAAGCACTCCCAGGCTGCTCCCTTTGCTTGTCCTCCATGAATTTGCCAAATTCCACCTGCCTGGGGCTCCTTACAGACATTAAATACTTTCTACAAGAGACACAGTTGGCTGGGTCAAGAAAATTTATTGAGCTGTTGCCACAGACAGTTAAAATTTACGAAGGGCTTCATATTAACTAGATTGTATATAAACATTTTAAAATGCTTCATGCAGAAGTAACTGGAATAACTCAAAGCTGAAGCCACGGGGATTTGTTTCGAAAAAGTTGCATTTTTCCTCTGAGAACATTTACATGTGGCCAGAGGTTTTACACCACACCTATGTAGTTGTGGCTACCGAGGGAGAATTTTGTGGCTTTTGTCCAAACAGCATTCCCTTTGAGAGGATGGATGGAGGGTTTGCTGCTCATGCCTTTTCTGACCTTTGAAAAGAACACCTCAAACTGCACACAAAGCAGCTCTTCCACAGCATAAAGAGGTCTATTATTAATTAACACTGGTGCCACAGTCAGCTGAGCCTACGAGCCCTTCTCCCTGATCACTGCAGGCACAGAAAAGGAAGAGAAGTCAAAGTCAGACTGGAGAGGCAAGGAGAGGCTGAGGCCACCCAGCAGAGCCCTGGCACAGGAATGCAACCTGGGATTTAAACATCTGAACCCTGTGAAGGCCAGGATCTCTCTGTAAAGCCCCAGAAGCTGTTGCTGCTCCCTCATGCTTCAGTTTCAGTTTGCCATTGATTTGTGATTTATGGGTAACCCATGCAGCATCACCTTGCTGAACCTGCAGGCAGCCTGAGGTGATTTTGGGGCCATTCAGCAGGATATGTGGATGGTTTTGCCTTCCTTAGACCCCACAGTGTGATAGTGGATTGAAAACCTTCTCCTGACTTTCTGCACTGGCATGTTTTGCTAGAGGTCCCCCAGTGAAGTGGAAGGAAAAAGAGTAGAAGTCAAGCCTGTGAGATAAAACTCAGTTTTACAATTAATCTGAGCATGGGAACGGCTGGGGCTCTGTCAGAGGAGGGTTAGGCTGGATATCAGAAAATGGTTCTTCCCCCAGGGAGTGGCCGGGCAAAAACACAACAGAAGAAACACAAAGACACACAAATTCTCTTTAAAAAGACATTCTCCTAAGTGCTAATGTAACAGAACAACAACAGGTGAAAACATGAGAACCCAAAATTAAAATTAATGGCAAACATCACAACACATTGCTTTAATCCCCGAACTAATAACAGAGAGTGCAAAGCTCATTAGAAATTCCTCACAGGACCGAACTCAGGCTCGGGGAAGAGTTAAAACGGGCAGCCTATTTGCTGGTTTGCTCTCCAAAGTGCTGCCTCGCACTGGGTGCATTTAATGTGCTGAGGAAAAGGGCGAGAGAGGTGCCTGCAACCAGAAGATTTCGAGGGAAATTGTCACTTTCTCCTCTTAAGTGGCAATTTTGTAAATTCTCGATGTGACAGGAACAATCGAGGAAGCGAATAAGGGGAGGGGAGGAGGCTGCTGGTGCTGGGTTTGGCACAGAAGGAGCTCCGCACGCCAGGATCGGGCTTCGCTCAGGAATTCCGGCTCCTGCAGAGCACGAGTAGCATCTAGAGGATGTGAGGAGAACTTCCAGAGCAGGGACAGCTCATCATCGGGAATGGGAACGGATTAAGGGAGAAAATAAGGGCGTGCCCTTACCCCCTCCCCGTTGTTCTTAGAGCTGCTTAAACAGCCCCAGTCAAATCCCTCCTTTGCCAAATATAATACATTATTATGGCATGTAATATATTTTATGGCATCTCTGCTGACAAAAGAGGTAAGTGAATAACACACACACACAAAAATATCCCACAAATCCCATAGAAAGTGGGGAAAGATGACAGACTGCAGGAAGGAAGAGATCCTCCAGTGGAAGGTGCCTCCACAATGGCAGGGGTGGAACAAGGTGAGTTGTAAGATCCATCCCAACCCAAACCAGTCTGGAATTCTGTGATTAGAGGGTGAATTTTATTTCTCCATACCGTTGGAATTAACAGCCAGCAGTGGCAGAGTTCTGGTCACCTGGCTCAGCCACCTGAAGCCTCATCTCTGATGAGAAGGGATGCAAAAACATCAGCTCTTGTAACAAAACATCTGAAAACTACAGTCCAAACCAGGAGACTAAATTAAGAGCTAGATACTAGGAAATCTTTTGGAAAAAAAACCCTCTTTTTTGAATTTTATTTTCCCCTTCAGAAGTAGCTTTTATAACACAGGCAGTTTTCACTAAAACTCACCAGTGAGCTTGGCTGTACAGTCCAACCTGTACTTTTCTGAGCAGGAAGGGTAATTTCCTACTGCCTCAAAGCAAACAGCCTTGGCTGGGTTTGCAACCTTGTCTGAGTGTCCCTGTGCCAGAAGACATCCAGCACAAGCTTTGGAAGGGCATCATCTCCTCCTTTCCGGTTTCATTACACATTTACTAAAGTCAGAACTCATTCCACACACACACACCCCCCAATGGCTGCAAAAAATCAGAAAAAAAAAAAATCCAGGCAGATTTCAACCGATCTCTCTATTTTCCTTTATTGGAAGTCCACCTAAAGCTGCAGCTGTTACCACAACTTCTGCCCAAGGATTCCTCTGTTCATTCTGGAAGGGCACAAAAAAAGCCCTTCAGCCATCCTACATTACTATTGCACCCAGACTTTAGAGGGCAGATGACTTCACCCTGCCAACCCACCTGAGCCAAAGGAACACAATGTACATGCAGGGCCAAGAATTTATTGACAGGTTAATTAAAGCCTTGACAGTCCAATCCAGGAATTATTATTAGTCCAAATGCAAGGGTACAAACATTTGGGGTGCAAAGCATCCAATTGTCTCAGCCCTTTTTCAGTGATGGGGTGGTTACAACCTGGACACGCAGAACTTTCTCACATCTCCCCCTTTTTCTGTGAGCTCTCTCTTTCTGCTTCTTGACCCACTCATCTCTGGATGTCCCTTCATTGTCCTCAACAGCCCACCTTCCTCACCAGGAGGATTCTGACGCTGTTAATGGAATTTCTTCTTCTCCAGTCTGTGGTTTTCCGAATGGTTTGCTTACTTGCTTCTTCCTCATGAGTGCATAAATCACATGCTATATCCAGTTTTCCTTTTCTATGAGCAGTCACTGTATGCTGGATTCCTGTTCTTTGTTCCCTTTGTTATTCCCCAAATCAGCTTTATCAGTGTCCTTGTCCCATCCCTGAAGGACCCTTCGTGTCCACTCCTTGCAGGTGTTTACAAGCCTCACGCCCTCTGTAGCTCCCCGTGGTAGCATTTTGGGGTCTCTCTGCTGTGTTGTCCTATTTTTGAGGGCCAGTAAGTCACCAGCACCAGTTATTTCCACAAAGAAAAAAACTCCAGGGTGCTGCTGAATGATCCACTCCAGCAGAGCAGAGATCAGGAGGCAGAGTAATTCACATGGACTCATGTGCAAATAAGACAAAAGCACCAGCAGCTCTTGATTTTCCTTCAGGTTTTTTTTTTTTNTTTGAGGACCAGCACAAGTTATTTCCACAAAGATCCCTTCTCCAGGGTGCTGCTGAATGATCCACTCCAGCAGAGCAGAGATCAGGAGGCAGAGTAATTCACATGGACTCATGTGCAAATAAGACAAAAGCACCAGCAGCTCTTGATTTTCCTTCAGGTTTTTTTTTTTTTAAGAAATTCTTTCTCCTCACTCCCAATCACCCTCTGAAACTCCCAACCAACTGGAATTAATGGTTATTTGAAATATTGTTTAAAGAGCTAAAGAACTAAATAACTCAGCTTACACTCTCTGGGGCAAATTCTGCAGGGCTGTCAGATTTGGGCTCATTTATTCTTCCCAAATGTTTGTTATTGCCCACTTCAGGGTTTGCCCCTGCTCCTGCTGGGAATTTTCCAGTTGTGACAGGAATATCAAGTCCAGGAGGACTGGTATCTTCTCCACATGTGTTTTTGTAAGATTTACAGCTTCCAGCAGCTTCTCCTGAAAACTGGATCCCACTTGTGGGGTCTTAGCCTAACTCTTAAATACATCAGGAATTGGGAGCTGATTTTACCAGGGGTCAAACTGATGGTGGGATTTGTTGCTTCTTGATAGTTTCCCATTTTTGGGGAGGTCAAATGAGCGTGGTTTGGTTTTCCCACCAGCTCAAAACACATTGCAGTAGCTGTGAATAACTGATTGCTTAAAAAAAAAAAAAATTAAATTAAAATTCCCAGAGGTAAAAAAAACGCCTCATTAAGTTTCCCACTAAAATTTTACTGCAGGGAATAAGCTTGAAGTGGAATTCAGAAATAGCAATCAGCAATGCTAGGGACACTGGGACAGAGAACTGCCACCCTGGCATGATGTACAAACGTGTGGGCCTGGGGAACTCCTGAGGAGTCCCAAAAAAGGGTCAGGAACAGCACAGAGGTTAAAAACTACCTGGAGAGAAAGAAGCCCCAGGAAGAGGCTGCTCGTGCTCCTGGTTCCCTGGGAAAATATAAATTGTGTGCTACAGTGTGCTAAGCAAGCAAATTGCAAGTAAATCTATTCCTGTGGAGCTCCTCCACCACCCCATCCCCTGGGAAAGCAGGAAACCTTTAAATCATCACCTCGGGGAGCTCGTGCAGACGGGATAATGCAGCCTTGAGAGCAAAATTCCCCAGCACTTCATTTCAGGGCCTTCTGACTTCATTTCCAGGGCTCTCCAGATGAGATGTTTGCAGCCCTGAGGGACAGCAGTGTCACATTTTACTCCTCTGCCTTTGGAGACAGATCTGATCTCGAGAAGAGGCTAAATTCTCTTCAGCAACAAGACCAATTCAGCACCATAAATGTGCAATAGAATTTATCCCACGGCCTCTCTGTCCCAGCATCCAGGGAAGGCTTGCTGGACACATCAGCATCGTTCCCACCTCCACCTCCCTGACTCCCTCCCCTCAAAGAAACAAAAACATGAACAAGGTGTTAAGAGCCGGCACTAGGCACAAAAGACAGATTTAAGATTAATTCTTAAATTGGTTTGTAAGGTTTACTGCTCTCTTGGACTACTTAGTCTGTTTCAATGCTAATCCATCTTCTCTCATTTACTGTTTGTATTAAACAATAACCCGAGGTCAAAGCTGAGATTACAAAGGGGAATTCATTGCATGTTCAGAGTGTTTTGGATGTACAAACACACACTGATCTCTCAGGGTACTCCCTCCAAAATCCAGCTTTGCAAGGTCCGATGAAACCACCAGTCTCCCCAACTGTCCCTTGAGCCATTTGAAGATTTCCTGACCCCTCACAGAAATAAAAGAGTAGAAGAAGATTTCAGTTACTTTTCAGCCCCAAACATGCACGTACACTTCCCAAAATCCCAGCTTTCCAAAATTATTTCCTCAGTCTGTGCCTTGACTCTCATTTACTCAACAGACAGCACACAGAATCCCAGAATATTTTGGGTTGGAAGGGACCTCAGAGTTCATGCAGTCCCACCCCTGCCATGGGCAGGGACACCTTCCACTAGCCCAGGTTGCTCCAAGCCCCATCCAACCTGGCCTTGGACACTTGCATATCCCGTATTTGTCAAATTGACCTGAAATTTCTATTTCAAATGAAATATTTTTCATTCTTTCATTCATCTCCAGGTAAAACTGTTATAATCAGAGATTTAACAGCTTGTTTCCAGGGTCCTACCAAACAGGCGAGAAAATAGGACTCCTTCTTTTTTTTTGAACAAACTCATTTTCTACATGTTTTCCTTCTCTTTCCCTTGCCTTTTGCTCCAGACACAGGAAAACCTGGCCATATTCTAGGCAAAGAAAAAAAACCAAGGATATTTGATGGAATAATTCCAGTTTTACTGCTTAGCACACAGGAGCCAGAAGAGGATAAACTCAAATACTCAGAAATATAGTGCAGTGTTAGAAGCCTTATGAGTATCTGGGTGGCCTGATCGATGTCCCCGAGCCTCCCAGCTTTGCCTGGGGCAGGCAGCCAAGGAGAGCATCAGTCCCTGGGATGCCATATGGAAAATGGGCAATGACACACATCCTAAGGGTGGCCTGTGGGGTAAACAAGGTGAGAAACGATCCCTGTGAGCTCCTTTCTGCTGCTGGAAATGAGCCTGCAATTCCCACCTCGGTATTCAACTCCAAGCAAACCCATTCACAACGATTTCAGATCCATGGAACAAAGCTGAGCCCTTGAATTATGGCTGGGACAGAAGAATGTAATTAAAAAAAATTTATACAGCTGATAGTCATCATTATGCACTTATAATCACAGAATCATTAAGGGTGGAAAGGACCTGTAAGAGCATTGAGTCAAAATCCTGTGTTTGGCTGGGAAAGAAATGGTGGGGGGACACAGATCACCACATTTTCATTTAAGAAATAAAAAAATAAAATATAAAATAA
>VXBB01007090.1:19052-33483 GCA_013399915.1 Illadopsis cleaveri
CGCGCTGCCCCGAAGAGCCGGCCTGGACCGCGCCGGCCGCGGAGCCGCTCGGCCGGGGGGCGGCGGCGGGAGGGAGCGGCCGGCCGGGCACCGGAGCGGGGCAAACAGCCGGGCACCGAGCAGGGCACCGGAGCGGGCACTGCCCAGGGCAAACAGCCGGGCACCGAGCAGGACATCAGACTGAGAACTGGACCGGACTAACAGCTGGGCACCAGACTAGGCAGCAGACCAGGCAAACAACCAAGCAATGGGCTGGGAAAGCAGTGGGGCAGACAACCAGGTACCGGGCAAGGCAAACAATCGTGCACTGAACTGGCACGGAACCAGGTACCAGGTTGGGTGAACAACCAGACACTGGAGCAGATATGGAACCAAGCTCAGAACCAGGCACTGAACCAGGGACTACACTGGGCACTGGACTGGGCAAACAACTGGGTATGGAACCAGGCACAGAAGTGGGCACTATGCCAGGCACTGCTGCAGGAAGCACAGAACTGGGTACCAAACCAGGCAAAGAACTGGGTACCAGGCTGAGCTGGGCTGTAGTGGGCACTGACTGGGAACTGCTGCACTGGGTACTGCACCAGGCGCCAAACTGGGCAAAGAACCAGGCACTGCAGCAGGCAGCGCTGGCCTGGGCACCAAACCAGGCACCACATCAGGCAGAGCTATGATAACACTGATCCAGACACTTAAGCAGGCACAAAACCATAGTGGGCAGCATCCTGGGCAGCACTGTGGCTGAGCCCAGTTGGGTATTGCCACACCAGGCACTGAATGAGGCGCTGAGGCAGGCACAGTGTCACTCGGCACCAAACTGGGCAGTGCCATGCAGGGCACCAGCAGGGACTGTGCCAGGCTGTCCTGCCCCACAGCACTGCCCTGCACCAACACACAACATCCCACACCACTGCTACCACACTGTGCCCACCCCAGCACCCCAAACACCACCCAGCATGACACCAGGTAGCCCTGCTGCCCTTCACATTTGCTCCATGGGAAGGGACACGTGTCCCTTCAGGACACTGCAGCCCCTTTGGGACCTCTGAGGGACACCCACCCAGCACTGCCACCCCGAGGCCCTGTCCCTAAGGGTGCAAGTGGCACTCACTGCCATGGTAAACCAAGACCAGCAGCAAGAGTTCTGCCAGCCCTGGGCTGCCAGGAGCCCCAGCAGAATCCCACCGCCCGCAATGCCTTTGGATTTTTGGCAAGAGGACCGACCCATGGAGCCAGGGGCTTCTTTTGGCTTTATCCCAGCACGGCCAGGCCTGTGGTCCCCCCAGGTGCCCGTGGGAGGTGCCGTGGTGGCCGTGCAGCTGCAGGAGGAGTGACGGCCCGTGTTATTTCCGCGATAGTGCCGAAATGTGCGCAAACACTGCCTCCATTATCCGCCCCTGGGCTCTCTGCACAAGCGGGAGAGTGACCCCAGCGTGTTTTGAAACGCGGCCCTGCGCTAGGTACACAAGCCAGCGGCTCTGCTCACCACAGAAACGCTCGGCCTGGCTGGATAGAGCAGCTTTTGATTGTGTGGGTGTCGCTCCCGGAACCCTCCCACTGCTGCCTCAACCGGCAACGCACCGGCTGGAAAACAAGGCTGGCCAGAGCCCCGGTGAAATCTGCTCCTGGGGAAGGACCTGCCGGAGAAGCCACGCTCTGCCTGGGTGTTAAGACAGTGCTGATGATGTGGTTTTTGAGGCATTTGGGGAAAACCCAGGGAAAGGGGATTTTTAGGTGCCTAATGCTGTGGCATTGGGAACTTCAGAGGGTGGCTTTAAAGAGCAGTGAGGTAACGCTCTCAGGAACATGGTGGGATTGCTGCAGTGTCCTGTACAGGGCCAGGGCCAGGGGCAGGGCCAGAATGGGACAACCCATGATTCTTGTGGGTTCCTTCCAACTCTGGATATTCCACAATTCTGTGAGTAGTTGGAGGGACCAGGGGAAGGAGCAGTGTTGGGAGCAGCAGGAAAGGTGGAGGGCTGGGTGATTTGGGGTGGGTTCAGAGCTATGCAGTGTCTGTCCCCACCAGCACAACCCTGGGATGGCATCACTCATCTCATGGATGCCCTGTGCTACTCCCCGGGGCCAACAGTGTCCCTCCAGTGCTGGGACAGGCTGGGGAGGCTGGCATATGCTGACTGTCCATGTGGGCCGTGCCACTGCCCTGGCAGCATGGGGGTCCTGTGGGTGATATTTTGGGTCATGCTGTGCGTGACCACTCTGCTCAGTGGGGAGGCAATGGGGGACAGCCAGAGCAGGCAGTGAGAGGGGCTGGAGGGTCCCATGGGTGGGACCCCAGACATGCCATTGTCACACATGCTGGGGCTGGGGGAGGTGACACCAGGAGCTCAGGGTGCCTTTGGGAGGTGACTCAGTTTCCCCACAGGGACACGGGCAGGGAGGCTGGCGGCAGTGGTGGCAGTGGTGGCAGTGGTGGCCGTTGGGCTGGCAGCAGGCCGTTGCAGAGGCTTCCTGTTTCTGCAGGATCCGGCTGGCATTGTGCCGCACAGCGAGGGGGGCAGAGCTCTTCTTGCACCTGCCCAGAGCATCTGCTAGGGAGAAAATCTCCATGGCAACTCTGCCGGTTCCTCCAGCCCCGTTCCACAGGGGACAGGGCGCTCTGCCTCTGCCTGCCCCCACGCAGCTGGGTGTCCCCATGGTGGGGACAGGCCACTGGTGCCCTGGGCGATGGGCTCTGGGAAAAGACAGCATTGCTGCAGGCCAGCCCCTTGCCAGGGGAGACTGATCCCTCCCCGTGAGGCTCCGGGCCTCAGACCCACCACCAGTGATGGGAAGTGACATCTGGAACTCACCAAATTTCAGAGGTGGTTCCTGCTTTCCTCCCAGTTTCAGAGAAGGCAGGTGGATTTCCATCTTCCCTGGCACATCCCATCAGGACACACCGAACCTTCCTGTGCCTCAGCTGCATTTGAGACCTTTGCCCTTTCCAAAGTGGGGAGGGGGAGAATTTTGGGGGAGATGAAACGATGTCCAGTGGGACCAGGGCTCCTGAGCATGGAGCCAGCAGTGAGGGTGGGCATGGAGTGCAAACACCACACCATTCATTTGGGCATCCTTCCCTGCAGCATGGGGGCTGCCTACTGCCATCCTGAGCCCCAGCATCTCCCCTCTCCTTGTACAGGGGCAGGGGAAGGGATGGAGCTGCTTTCTTGGGCACTGCCTGTCTGGTGTCCCTCAGGAAGCTGAGCAGTGGCAGCCTCAGCCCACCAGCCCTGCACACCCATCACCTGCTCTGCCCTTGCTGCAGGGCTCTTGTGGACACCCTGGACTCCATGTGGGCTCTGGAAGGGGCCAAGAAGGAGGTGGAGAAGATTTTCAGTGAGACTGGAGAGGAAAGGGAGAGAAATGTAACTGGAAGCAGCACTTGTGAGGGCTCTGGAAGCTCCTCACATCCTCTGCCCTGCCATTTATATGGGCACTGCTGGGTTTTTTGAGGGCTGGAGTGACTCAGTGCCTGCAAAGCCCTCCTGGTTCCAGGAGTGTCTGGGATGCTGGGGGATAACCCCATCTCACAAAGGCCACCAGTCCCTCCAGACTCTGCCACCCCTGCACCCCAGCCTGGCTGGTGGTACCTTGTCTCCTCCTTCCCCTTAAGCTCCAGAGGGCACTTGCTCCATTCCTGGCCTCACTGAGCTCCTTCCAAAATCAGGGCATTCAGGCAAGCCCTCGGCTACTGCAAACCCACAGTCTGCACTTTTAAAAGGGAAAAGCAAACTGCAGTGCCAAGAAATGGAATGAGGGGAGCCCAGCCCTCACTCTGTGTGAGGGCAGGAGCATCCCAACTGCAGACAGATCCCTCAGCTGCAGTGGGATACCCAACAATTTCATTTCTGCAGTCAGGATGCAGCCAGTCCCCACACCAAGAGGCAGCCTCTGACCCAGAGGGTTTCCAGAGAGAGGATACAGAGTGGGACAACCCAAGGAATGACCTCTCTGCTACATAAAAGTGGGAAACTGAGGCACGGGATGATTTAGGGACTCAGTCAAGCCATGTGTGACAGGATGCAGATGGCCCAAATCCCAGGCTCTTCTCTGAATTGCTGTTGAATTCTCCCAGAGGCAAAAAATAGCAATTTTTGATTGCCTCTGAAGCACCCGTTGAGGATGCTGAGCCCTCAGGAAGGAGGGAGCCGTTGGTGGAAAGGATCCCAGGGCACCAACTGGAGCCTGGGGAGATGGTCCAGGCTGGGGGGAGCAGGGGACAGAGGTGATGAAAGGACAACGAGGAACAGTTTTAAACTAAAGGATGAAAACTTTAGAATGAATATTAGGCAGAAATTCCTCCCTGTGAGGGTGGGGAGGCCCTGGCATGGGGTGCCCAGAGAAGCTGTGGCAGCCCCATCCTGGAGGTAGCCAAGGCCAGGTTGGATGGGAGTAAAACCAACACAAACCTGTTCCAGTGGAAGGTACCTTGCCTGTGCAACTGGATGACTGCTAAAGTCTCTTCCTACCCAAACCATTCTTCAGTTCAGTGATGTCCTCCTCAGGACCACACTGGATGTTTGGGATGATCCATGAGCTGGTGTGAGTGTCTCTTTGCAGATCTCTGTGGAGCATCTGCCAGTCTCTGTGCCCCTCCCCAGACTGGCCCAGGAGTGTGCAGTGGCTAAAGTAGCACCTGGGATGAGGGTCTGGCTGCCCTGGGAGCCACAAAACAGACTCACAGCCAAGGCATTGCTTGAGGGAACCTGGCTTCCACCTCTGGTCAGTGACTGTCCCTTCCTGGGACCTTGCTGGTGGGCTCAAGCTGGCTCCTGGGGACCAGGTGTGACTTCTCCTGGATGCTTGTGGGACACCTGCACTCTCAGCCTGGCTTTCTCTCTACCCTAGCTTATGTGCCAGGTGGTGAAAGAGTTTGGCCTTTGCTGCCTGTTGAGAACTGCCCATGTGTGAAGATAAAACAGAGGGAATGTCACGTCCTGGCGCTGCTGTCTCCAGGAGCGGCCGAGGGGGCTGGGACAGGCTGGAGGTCAGCACGAGGAGCTCTGATGGGCTGAGCTTATCAACTTCACCCCTCTCAGATATCATCTGCATGGTTTGTGCAGAGCAAAAGGATCCCAGGAGTGTCTGAACTCCAAAGCCCCTTTCGGAGGATTGTGTCCTCCTGCCCCACTGTGCCTGGACAGCAGTGGAAGTCCCCAGCAGGCTGTGGAGGGTCTCATCCTTGCCAGGTACTGGACTTTTCAGGTGGGCCTGGACTGGGGTAGGAGTGGTCTTGAAAGCCAGAGGTTCCATGAGCAGGGCCGTGGTTGTGTGGCACCAGCACCCACAGGGTGTTCCCACTGGAGCTGTGACAGGGCTCCAGGCTGGGAGAAGCTTTTGGATGCTTGGGACCTGGGCAGAGGCTGGACAAAATGTGCTCATCACCCTGATTTGGACCGGAATCTGCTATTTCAGTCTCTGTGACCTAATGCTCTGTAGGTGCCTTTGAAAATAGCCAGAGGGCGGCTGCAGGGGCTGGGTTTCAGCAGCGATCCCAAACTTGAGCTGTGATAGAGCAGCACCACGGCCCCACAAAGCAGGGCAGTTCAGCAGAGACACCCCGAGGAACTGAATCTGCTGAATGTGGAACGAGGGAAAACGTTTGATCTGGAGAATGCCAGAGCTCCAGGTCACTGCAGAACATGAGAACAGGAAAAGGTGGCAGAATCTGAAGGGACGATGCTGAAGTCATCAGCAGTAAAAATGGCACCAAAATCAGCCTTTTCCTGTGAAATAATTCGGCTGGAATGGAATTGTTTTTCCTGATGGCAGCCAGCCCCTTTAGGGGTTAACTGCAGCCCTGCTGAGAGAACTGTAAAAGGTGTTTCCGAAATATTTCCACTGCCCTCTTGGTTTTATGGGCAGGAAAGGCAGGGCAGGCCCGCCTGGGCAGCGGGGCGCTGCCGAAACCCAGCTGCAGGATGGCCGTGCAGATGGAAAGCAGGTTTGGAAAGGCAAGCAGGGACTCCAGGCTGGACATCAGCAAAGTCACCCAATGGTACACATGGATGCAACAAGGGACCCCCCATTGATCCACCCCCAAAGCCATGGGGATGGTGAAAGTCTTCCCTGGCTTGGGGGACAGCGTTGATGGGGTCACTCTCACCTTGGGTTATGGAGGGTCTGGAGAGGCTGTGGAAGGGATTGGGTTTTAGGGACTGGGGAGTCACATTCAGTCAGCCTAACCTCCCATTCTTGCTGACAGTTGGGACCTTTGCAGGTCTCAAACACAGGAGAGGATGGAGAGGCACCTCACCCTGCTGATGGTGGTCCTCAGGGGCACAGTGGGTTTGCAGGTCTGAAGGCCACAGGAGATGCCATGATGCTGCCTGGGTGTTCCATGTGTCCTGGGGTATTTGACTCCATCCATGTGCCCTTGGATCAGGCTTGAACACAGGGAATCATGGAATCACTAAGGCTGGAAAAGCCTCTGAGATCACTGAGTCCAACCATTAACCCAGCACTGCCAAGGCCATCACTAACCCGTGTCCCCAAGTGCCACATCCACATGGCTTTTGAACATTTCCAGGGACAGTGATTCTACCACTTCCCCAGGCAGCCTGTTTCAATGCCTGACCACCCCTTCTGGAAGAATTTTTCCTTAATATCCAATCTAAACTGCCCCCAAGACAACTTGAGGTCATTTCCTCTTGTCCCATTGCCAGCTGCCAGGGAGGAGAGCCTAACCCCCACCTGGCTGCACACTCCTGTCAGGGACTTGTGGGCAGGGAGAAGGTTCCCCTCAGCCTCCTTTTCTCCAGCCTGAGCCTCCCAGTTCCTTCAGCTACTCCTCATCTTGTGCTCCAGACCTTTGCCCAGCTCTGTTCCCTTCTCTGGATATGCTCCAGCCCCTCTGTGTCCTTCTTGTCATGAGTGGCCCTGAATCAGAACTGAACAAGAGTGACACAGAAGGTGCTGGTCATTGGTGTGCTGGACACCCCAAAACTCATCCCAAAAAGCTCATTGCATGGAGTGTGGCCAGCAGCAAGCTTTGCTGTTGCCCATGATGAGCATCTTGGAGGTTCCCTCCTGCGTGATCCCTCCTTTCAGACACTCCCAGCACTCACACCCTCTGTGCTCCCTCTGGCTCCCCTGTGCAAGTCCTGGCTCCCTTCTTCCCTGGGCTTCCAGGCCAGGATTCCAAGTGTTTCATGCTTAAGCTCAGAACCAAAACTTTGTGTCCAGGATGCAATAAAGAAGCAGCAGCCAGGTCTGATTTGGGCAAAAAGTAGATTGAATTCCCTGACAGACAGGACATGAAACAGGAAAGTGGCCACGAGGTCACCTCTCCAAAGCATCCCTGTATTTGTGGGGGGATCCTGGACAGCCCACCTGGGTTGGTGGCTGGGTGGGTTCTGATCACCTCTGCACCTGGGAAGGGGCATCCCATGGTTAAGGATAAGTGAAGGAAAGATGTTTTTTGCTGGGGTTTCTGTGGCCGTGTGTCACAGCTGTGTGCAAGAGCAGCTGCCAGGAGCCAGCACTCAGTGGCCAGGCTGGCCTGGGTGAATTGAGAGGAATTTCTATTTTACTCTGTGCCTTTTCTCGCTCTCAGAAGTAATGAAATGCAGGAGGCAGCATTAATGCACCATTAAAACTGCAAATTTCAGCACGCAGCCATCAGGAAATGCAAATACTCGGGTCTACTGTCAGCCCTACCTCTGCCGTGACAGCGGAGGAAGGGGCTGGCACATGGCTGACCTTTGCTACCAGGAAAAAATCTCCAGTGATGCTCAGCTTCTGGCTCTTGTCTCCCTCCCTGAACCCTTCATCCTCTCCCAGCTATGGCTGGGCTCACACCCTGCCAGCACTGAGGGGCACAAGGGGAAGGGGAGGCACACGGGGGTGTCTGGGCTCGGCTGTTCCTGTCCATAGAGGGTCTCTTGCTCCTACCTGAGGTTTGGGGTGCTCCCAGGGGGCTCAGGTTGGGGAGTGCAACAGGGGGGGAGGCAAACTGTGCTGGGGCTGCTTTGTCTGTGCAGGGATGTGCCTGTCCCCAGGACACCGAGGGTGACAGGCTGAGGAAGAGGAAGAGAAAGGCTGCAGGAGCCCTTGCTGCAGCTGGCGAGCACTGCCTGTTCCACCTCACAATTGTGCTGTGCGTCGCTGGCAGGGACCTGCTTTTCCATAAATTTGGGTGGAAGGGAGAGCTTGGCAGAGCCCTGGGCTGCAGGGAAGGATTTACAGCTGCTCTGGCTGCTCTGTGTTCTCCTTGCAGGGCTGGGGCTCCTGCAGAAATGCCCTGAGGGAGGAGGAGGAGGAGATGGAGGAGGGAACCCGTGCTGGCATCCATCCAGGGAACAGGGTCCCAGCCAGTGCTGGATCAGGGGAGCTGGGGGACGTGGGACATCCTTGGTTCACCCACGGATCTATGGCAACCCTGGGGCTGGGAAAGCTGGGACAGGGGCAATGGGGGGACCCCCATGCTGGGCTGGAGGTGGGTGATTCTCTCCAGCATGGGCACAGCTAGACTCTGAGATTTCCAGCAGTGGAGAATTGGTGGGGAGACACCTTGTCTACCTCTGGAAAGGTGGTGACATCTCCCAGTTCCAGCCTGGCCAAGGGCTGTGAGCCCCTGAAGCATCTCAGCCTCTGGGGAACTTCGGGGCACTTGGAGAACCTCATCCTGTGGAGCATCTTAGGGCACCTGGAGCCCCTCATCCCTTGGGGTCAGCTGGGGCATCTCATCTCCTGGAGCACCTCAAGGCTCCTGGGACACCTTCCATGGAGCACCTCATCCCCTGCAGTCCCTCAGGCCAGGCTGCTGGCTGCTGCCAGTCCCAGTGCTGAGCACCACCCTCCCTGAGCAGGTTTGCTGACAAAGAGCATCTTCCCACCACAGGCCTGGGAGGGGCTTCTGGGCAGACCCTTCAGCTCAGGCACTGCACATCCATGTATCCCTCCTGGGGTCAAGCCCAGGGAGTGCCTGGGCTGGGTCACGAGGACGAAAAAGCGCTCTGTTAGCTCCAGTTTGCTCTGGGTTATCCGAGGGGATGGGCTGTGCTGCCCCAGAGTGCTGGAAAAAGACCGTTCTCCCTCTCTCCACCGAAGTCTGAGTTTTCTAGGCAGCCTTAAGCAGCGCTGGAGCTTTCCCAGAGATGCCTCGTGGCTCTTCATTCTTCCCGTCTCTCCTGCCTGCTCTCCTCAACTCAAAACAAGAGCCGCTTGAGGAGGGAGGTGCACCCCCAGCGTCCCTCCTCTCTCCTTTGCAACGAGCACAAAATAGGTACTGGCCCCGTTTCCAGATGGGAACGTGAGGCCTGAGGATGGATAAAGAGTTTTCTAAGGCTTTGGAGCAAGGTGTGGACAGCGCTGAGAATAGCATCGCGAAATCTCAACTGCCAAGCCCTTAGCCTAACCAGAAGGTTATTCTTCTTCCCTTATGCTCATACATATCCATTAGGATGAGACCATATGTGTGAGATGTAGATGAATTTCTTTCCTCTTGACAAGTCCAGTTGGTCTTCCTAGGTAAGGAGATGGTGGTCTGTTCCCATCCAACTCCAGGCTGGCTCCTTGCCGTGATTTCTTCAGTTGTGTTTGCCCCGGAAGGAATGGAGCTACACGTCAGAGCTTCAGGCCTAACTCTTCTCCACACACCAGTTCTTTCAATGCCAGACATCCCTGGGGGGCTGTGAGAGTATCCCTGGAGTGTGGGGAGTGCAGGGAAGCTTTCAGCCAAGGAGAGCAAGCAGGTGGGGTAGGGCAGGGGGAAGGGCTGCTGGCTCATCCCCAGCCACATCCCTGAGGGCTTCCTGGGGAAGAGGTGGCTGCTCTGGTGGCAGGAGCAGTGGGTGAGTGCAGCCCTGTGCTCCTGCTCTTCAGCTGGCTGCACAGGATGTCTCCCAGAAGACCTCAATGGGAAACTTGCACACCTCAGCTCACCCAAGAACTGCGTGCTGCCATTGCAGCTGAACTCTGGTGTTGAAGAGTCCCTTGAAGATAAAGAGAGGAGAGAGACCTTGGAGGTATTAGGTGGTTACAGGTGTGATGTGAGACACATCCAGTCACTGCTCAGCTCCAAAGCTTCCTATCAGGAGGAAGTGGCTGGGACAGAACTGGTCCTTTTGACATGTCACAATCCATTAGAGGCCTCAGATCAGTGCAGGGCTGACATGGTGGATGGTGTTTAGGTGAGCAAGGGGGGACAGCTTGTTACACCCACAGAATCAGCTCTGTTAGCCCCTTCCATAGCATCCATCACATGTTGCTGCTGATGTCTGTCATGGGCAGAGGGGAAGGGGGTGGGCTCTGGGCGCTGCTCCAACCTGTGAAAGTCAGGGGTGATTTCTCCTCAGGGAGGTGGAGCTGGGCAAAGGAGACCAGCCCAAACAGAGAAGGCAGCCTTTGAGAGTCACAGAATCACAGAATCATGCAGGCTGGAAAAGCCCTCTAAGGACACCAAGTGCTACCACTAACCCAACACCACTGTGTTTACCATGTCCCCAAGTGCCACATGTACATGTCTTTTAACACTCCCAGGGATGGCAACCCCACCACTTCCCTGGGCAGCCTGTTCCAATGCCAGAGTCCTTTCTGCAAGACAAGGTGAGCACGGTTCACCTCCACAGTGTCTTGGTCAAGGCTCAGCTGCAGCAGCGTTGATGGGAAGAGGGGATGTGGAATGGAGGGAAATGCATCCAAGTGGGATCTCACAGGGGAGGGACCAACCACATGCTTGTTCTCAAAGGCCTCCTGACCATGGGAGGTGACAGGGCATCACCTCCTCCTCCTGTGCCCACAGGCACTGCTGGCTGCTGGCCCATGTAAGCCAGATTTTATGCTACACATTCCAGGCTTCTCCATGGCCCTCATAAAACACAGACGTGCTCAGGTGGCTCTCACCATCATCCTCAGGATCCCAAACCCCTGCTGCCTGCTGAGGCTGTGTGTGCAACACCTGGGTGGAGGAGCATGGGGATGGAGTGCAGGGCAGGAGGCAATGACCTGGCTGCCACAGTGGCCAGGAGGAGGCCAGCACGGTTTTCATCGTCATTCCTCCAGGGCTCCTGACTCAAGCGTGCCCAAATTAGCTCTTGCCATCAGTAACTTTGATATTTCTAGTGGAAATCATGTAACTGGCACGTCTGTTTTTAAAATCAGGGTTGCTCTGACCTTTCTGTCTCCTTGTTTGTGTGGACAGGCAGGAGGGGTCTGGAAAGCCCCATCTGGCTCTGCTGTCCTGGTGGTGAGGGCTCATGAGGAGGCACCACATTGGGCAGGTGTCCTCCCATCCCAGGTGCTGGGGCTGAAGGATCCTGTCCCACCAGGGGCTGGGGATCCATTTGAGATGACACCACAGCGCTGGCCAGGGGATGAAATGTGGGAGAACATGGGTGGAGCAGGAATAATTGCCCCCTGGAGCCTGGCTTGCTCTGCATTTCAGCTCCCATCTGAAGGGCAACATTCTCTGCTCTGAGAATGTTTTCATGTCACTGGTGTCTTCCCAGAGCCGGCTGCTGAGCAGCAGCTCGGGCTGAGCCAAAAATCTGCAGGCACTGGGAAAACCCCGGTGTTTCTGTGACCCGGCACCAGCGTCCCCTGCCTGGCCATGCACCACAGCACTTGCCTGTCCCTGTGTCCTCGGCACGGCTCGGGCAAGGCTCCCGTGGCCCCCAGCAGCAGCCGCAGGCAGGCACGGGAAGGGAAGGGATGGGATGGGAGTGTGCCGACGTGCCCCAGCCCCGCGGCTGCCCGCCCTGCCTGCGCAGGCAGATGGCTTTTGCAGGGCGCTCCGGATGTTGGAGCCAGGCTATTTTGGACCACGTGGGCGTCTGAATTCCAGGCGAATCCCCGGCTAAAAAAAAAAAAAATTCCCAACGCCTGCCAGGGTCCCCGGAGGTGGAAACGCTGCAGCTCGAGTGTCCTCGTNCCCCCCCCCCCCGCCCCAGCCCTTTCCAGGAAGGGGTGGCCGGTCCCCGCGTGGCCGCGGCGTGTCCCCGGTGAGCGGGGCCAGCGCACCCGGCGTCCGCCATGTGGGAGACAGCTGGGGTTAAAAATTAACACGGCAGACCTCAGCTAAGGGGCAGCGGGGGCCGGCCGAGGGGTACGTGCTGCCCGCGGGACCCCTGTCCTGGGACTCGGGGCTTGTGTAACCGGGAAGGCGGGGACTCCCTCCAGCCGGGGAACGAGGGGCTGTGGTGACCCTGGGCTTGGCTGAACACAGAGCTCAGCAGCCAGCTGAGCATGATGGTGGGTCACTCCCACCCATGCTGTAGGAGGTCGGCACCCAAAAAACACCAGCTCTGCTTTCCAGCACCAGCAGGGCCAAGGGGGTTGTAGCAGTCTGACCCCGGCTTGCCAGAATGGGGGAGTGTCTCCCAGCATAGCACCAAGCTGGGGTCCCCCATGCAGCCCCCTCCACAAAATCAGGGTTGGCACCAAGGTCTGGGGCTCCTGACACAGCATCTGGCTGGATTTGGGTCCCCTCCACCAGGAGACACCCAGCACCCTGCACGGAGGAGGTGACAAGGCAGTGCCAGCTCTGTAACCCACTTGGATGGCAGCAGCTGGGCTGGGGGAATTTGGGGTTGGGAATTTTGGAGGTGTGTTTGTGCTCCAGACACTGCTGGGACCCTTCTCCCAGTCACACAGCCTTAGCAGCTCTCCTGCCACGGTCTCATAGTGTCCCACTGCCACCCTGGGGAGGGGGGCATGGACCTGCATTACCTCCTCCCCACTGCTGCAGGGTCAGACTGATCTGTAACACCTCCATGTCCCACCCCCAGTTATTCCTGGCTCTTCTCCTGGAGCTGAGCAGAGCTCCTGGAATTGTTCCCCAGCTGGGGAGGGGTCAGTGCAGCTCCCACTGCCAGAGCCCGACGCCCAGCACTGGCGGGGAGATTTTGGCCCTGGCCCTGGCAGGCAGCGAGCAGGGGCAGCGCTGCGGTTTGCTGACAGGTTTCTGCCCTGTCCCTTTGCCATCTGTCCCCATCCCCTGTCCCATCTATCCCTGAGCCCTGTGTCCTCCATCCCTGGCACCACCATTCTCCTGTCTCTCTGTCCCTTTACCCCTGTCCCATTTGCCCTTCATCCCTGCCCCTGTTCTGCTTGCCTTTCAGCCTTGTCCCACTCACCTCCCAGTCCTGGCCTCATCATTCTCCTGTCCCGTTACCCTCCCTTCCTGTCCCATTTGCTCATCATCCTCATCCTCATCATCCTCCATCCCTGGCCCACTCACTCTCCACCACTGTCCCCACTGCCCTCCACCTCTGTCCCCTCTGCCCTCCATCCTCCTCCTCCTGTTCCCCACAGCATGGCACTGGGAAAGGCTCCAGTAGCAGATTGGAGGCTCAGGGGCTGTGTCCCTTGTCTCCGTGCTGTGGGGATCTCCTGTCTGGGAGCACTGGGGGACCCTCCTGTGAGTGTGGGGGACTCCCTGGGACTGGAGAGATGGGGACTGGGCAGTGAGAATACTGGGGAGCCTGGAGGTTTGCTGGGGGTACTGGGCTGAAGCCACAGCTTTGCTGCTGTCACTAAGTCCCAGCTTGGCTTTGTGCCTCAGTTTCCCTTCTCATTGAGGATTTCAGCCCTCAGTAAAGGTGATTTGCCCACACGTAAGTTTTCCAAACACTCTGAGAAGTGAAATGCTGCTGCATTTGGGGACCTTCAGTGGGTGGCAAACTGTGCCACTGCCACAGGCCCTGCCTTGGCAAAGGGGACATCAACAGCCTGTGGTTCATGGTGGCACCAGGGGGTTGTGTCAGGTCCTTTAAAATAGCCAAAAAGGGGCAAAGAAAATGCCCCTGTTGGAGCCTGTGTGGGTGAGATGGTGTTGTATGCTGGGCAGTGTCACCTGGAGTGGTGCTGCTGGGATGCTGTCCCTTCTCCTGTGTCACCAGTGCCACCTGCATCCCGTGTGCTGGGCACGAGGCTCCTCTGCTCCTTTTTTTGGGGGGCTGAGAGGCTGAACTGTGGAGGGAGGCAGGTTGGGAACACATTGAGAAGGCCAGCAGAGGAGCTGAAAGGGTGCCCAGGAGGATGGGACCGCACTCCCCCATCGCTGCCACCCGGGAGGGAGATTTTTTGGGAAGCTGGAGCATCGTCACAGCACCCGCGGTTGCAAATCCCAGTGGCTAAATCTGCGCGAGGCGCATAATTAACGAGACGTGGATCAAATACAAACAGCGGATCCGCGCCGCTCGCCCCCCCCCGCCCCATCGCAGATTTTTTTGTTTCGTTTCGAGGCGGGAGCGGGGTGGGAAGAGATTTCGCATTCCTGTGAAAAAAAAAAAAATCAACGGCGACACAAACCCAGTTTCATTTTTGTCAGGGTTTCTGCTTTTGAGAGGGTTTGGGTATTTTGCTGGCAACTAAAAAGGCTGCAGGAATTGGGGGTGGTGGGGGTTTTTTTGGGCTGTTTGTCCCTGGAAAGCTGCTCTCGGCTGAGGAGTGGGGATTTAAGGATTTTTTTTTTTTTTAACTTTCA
>VXBB01007092.1:2713-37708 GCA_013399915.1 Illadopsis cleaveri
TTTTTTTTTTTTTTTTTTTTTCCCCCTACAGCTGCAGTATCTGCTTATTGATCCACTTATTTAGAAAGTTCATGAGCTGGATTTAATTCTGTTTTCAGCTTGAGGGAAACTAAAACCACATTCTTAAAGAATGACCCCCCACATCAAACTGCAAGTTGTTTATTCTGGAGTGGGTACACCATTAGCTCTAGTTGCAGCTGTTTCATTGCAGAAAAGTATTTTATGTTTTAGGGAAGAAAAAGAGAGAAGGCAGGCATCATTTTGTTACTTAGGCACTGGGATGACCTTGGAACAGGAAAGCTCCAGTCTTTATGTCAAGAATTGCTGAAACTTAAAATGCAACAGCAGCTGGGTGCTGTAGTGACCCACTGCAGAAGGTGAGGGTAACACAAGTTCTTGTTAATAAATTCCTTGGGCTGGATTAGAGGGAAACAACACGGAATGATTAGTAAAGAAATTCTTCCTAATGTCCAGTCTGAACCTGCCCTGGTGCAGCTTTGGACCATTCCCACTGTCATTGGATCTAGAGGAGGAGAGCTCAGCACTTCCATCCAAACTACTCTGAAACAACCAGGTTTGTTGCTTCAAGCCAGCAATGAGTTGAGTCATAAACACAATCAAAGCCATTATAGATGCCACTGTAAAGGACAAACACATGCAGCACTTAGGTTGATTGATTTCTTCAGCAATTGAACTGGATGAAAGTTTCCCCCTCCCACTTTATCAGACGACATAGCACACAATGTTGTGATGCACAATAGCTGTTGTATAAATTTGTGTGGAAATGCTAATATCGTATTTGTGCGTGCATGTGTGCATTTTCTTCATACTTATTGCATACTGTGGGTTAGAGTGCAAAGGATGGCCATCTATCTTAGAAAAGAAATTAATTAGGATAAATGAAATACGTTAGAATACAACCGCGCAGGAACTACTTTAACTATTCTTACGCCTTTTCCTAGGATTGACACGAAGTTTATTGTACACATTTTTCCGCCTGTGGGGCAGTATATCAAGGTTTTAAGATACTGTGTATCTAAAGAATATTTGTTGTGCCCTCTAGCGCCCAGTGCGAGGGTTTACCTTCACAGCAGGAGTGAAGCCTCCACCGAGGACTAGCATTTAATCCCTAAAGCAAATTCTGAACCAGACAAAGTGTTTTAAGAACCTTTGTTGCCGGTGATAATAGGCAGCAAGGAAAACGATGCCAACAAATGGTTAGAGTGAGAGAAATCCTATTTAAGGTTAATTTTCTGTGACTTTTGCAGAGAATATAGCCACTGGGGGAAGAGTTCTAAGCAGTGAGTACTGTGGTTCTGCACTGAAAAGGAAGAAAAAAGGAGGAACTGAGAAATAATATCCAACAGAAAATAGGTCTTTGCCCCTATACGTTTCACAATAACACCATAGCTATTTCTAGGCTTGTTTTGTTATGTAATAAAGATGACAGTCACTCTTGTATTCATCTTTCTCCTCAGAGCAGACAAGGTGAGGGGCTTGTGCAACAGGAAGGAAGGAAGGAAGGAAGGAAGGAAGGAAGGAAGGAAGGAAGGAAGGAAGGAAGGAAGGAAGGAAGGAAGCAGGAGGACTGTGAATAACAGCCTCCCACTGTGTCCTGTTTTCTTCTCAGCCTGTCTGTGTGGTAGTGAGTAGCAGACATTGCAAATGGTAACCTCTGGAGTTAACAAGTCTGTAATACAGTCTCTAAATCAAAAGCAAACCAGGAACAGGGATAGTGTCCTGGGAAACATCTCTTATCAATTGTTTAGCTTATTTTTAAACTTTGTGATGCTAAATATTTAACACTATGAAAGTATATAAATGAAATATATATCTAAGACTTTTATCTGTTTGAAACCGAGTTGCAGCTTCTGCTAGGTGATTTTTGCCAGGGTGTAAGAGAACTAGTTCAGGCAAATACAAATTTGTTACTTTCAAATTTTTAATCCCTTCTGTAATTTTTGTTTGAGGAGTCTGGTCTGAGATGCTCTTTTGAAGAGAGGCTGAAGTTTCAAATCTGACTATGAATTCATCTTTGTCTGTAAAGCACAGCATATCTAGGATTTGTCTTTGCATCTGAATAGTGAGAATCTTTGCTAAATGTGACTGTCTTTCTTTGCCCCATTTGTGATAACAAAAGGCAATAGGAAGTGTCTGCACTCTCCCTCAACCACTAGTGGAATATTTAATGTAAATATAGAGTGAAATTAGTATTAACTGGTACTTAAAGAGGCAATAAATAAGCTGTTTAATTTCAGGGCAACGTACTTTATGGAGTAATTGAACCAAGAATGGCAATGTGTTAGCTATGGTATTTTAATACTTGAATACATCTGAGCATAGCTTTCTGAGAAGGTATTTTAAAATCTGATTATATTCTAAAGCTCTATCTATCTAGCTGTGAACACAAGTTCAAAACACTGTTTTAAGGGTTGTGGGCTTTTTCAGGAGAGAGGTGAAGAAGGGACTAAGTGGATTTTCTATGCCACTAATTCTTCCCTTAGATGAAACAAAAACTTGGGAGACCTGTTTCTATAGTCATTGCACATCAAAATTGCTTTCTATCCCTAATGTAAGATTTGCAGTTGTCTATTATGGAGAAAAGACCATACATCACGTTGGCATTCTGTTTTCATATTCAAGCTGATGCTTCTTTAGATTTGAAAAGTGATGCTGGAAAGGAGCCCAGCTGCTGGCTGAAGTCTGTTGTGGTGGGGGATAACAATCCTATACAGCTGATCAGCCCTAGAGAAGCAGCAGAACATATAAGGTGCTGCCTCTGGTGAGTCCAGTGACATGTGTGACATTATGTATTTCAGAAGCAACTCATTTTAGGTAATCTTTCCAAAGGAATTTTTACAGGTTCCTCTCACATGCGAGAGTACTAGTCTGCAACACCTGCTGATAGGTCACTCTGTGCGCATGCAAACCCCATGGGGAGAAAAGCCAGGGAAATGAAGAGGGAGCACCCACTTGCTCAGTGTGCCATCCTGACACTTTGTTATGTGACATGCCCATGACAATAACTTAGTGATTGTTTTCTGTTGAAGCTTTTCATTGACTTGGAATCAAGCCATGGCATGGGATCAAGTCCTGTACAGGAACACACCATCCCATGAGCTGAGCACTAGCCATCCTGGGGAAAGGGTCATCAAAGGAAAATTGTTTTAACACACAGTGTCCTTCCCAGGCTCAAGATTAACAACCAGGTATTGGAAATAGTGAGAGGTCTGTGACAACTGGCTTCTAAACAAATCCAGCTACTTAGCCAAAGTCCAAAAGAATAATGTTATGCAGAGGACATAATTCTGAGGGATGCTCCTCTAAATTTCTGCCAAAACCAGACTCTCAAAGCTTCAACAGGAGCAAAGCAACGTTTCATTGTCTTTAGTGCCCTGACACCAACTCATCGAGCCTGTTGTGAGCGACAGAAGAGTCAGGACGGCGCTTGCCCCGCCGAAGCCCAGCTGGGGGTGCTGGAGAGCCGAGAACGGTGCCATGAAACGCTTTAAACTCCTCGGGCCGTGCGGAGCGGCAGCTCCACCCCCCTACCAGTGCGTTTTCTGCCTTGTGCAGGTAGTTGCAAAACAAATAGGGAATTAATTAAAATCTTTCTTGTGTTTGCCAGGTGTGGCTCTGCTGAGCAGCTGTTGTGTTACTTCCACCATCCTTTTTTGGTCTATTTTATATGTCAGATAAAGAATCTTGGGTTTCACCTGTACTTTTAATAGTTTAGTCATAGAACAGATATTGTCATCATAGTACTTGATACAAACCAAGAGTAATGATTTATATTTGATGGATGGGCAAACCGATGCTTAGAGACTAAAGGAGACTCGACAAAAAGATACAACCACCTCGAATCTGCCTATGGACAAAACCTCAGCCCTTTAAACGGTGTGTTGCTCAATCTGTTGTGCTCAAAATCCACCTGGAGGAAACTTTCTGACTTAGGATTTGACCTGGAATTTTATCGGTAATGATTGTGTAGTGTGAAACGCAGGGAAAAGTCTCTGGAGCGAGAGCTGGGATCCAAACTCCTCTCTGCACTACCAGGGCCAGCCAGCAGGCCACAGCCGTGCTGTGCAAGAGCTGCTGCTGCCCTGCTTCAGCTCTTCTGCGGGTGGGAGTCTCTGCAGCACGGAGCTGCCCTGACTTCCCCGTCCACATCTCCTGCTCTTCTACAGTTTCGTGGGGCTCGGTGGCTGAAGTGCCCTGAAGTGTGAAACTTGTGATAAAATTCTCTCTAGGGAGACAGGGTTTCAATTCCAGTCTTAATCATTTGGCTATAACATAGAAGGGAAAAATAAAATAATCAGCACGTGCACACTTGGGGAAAGATACGTGCCAACTTCTGCATACGGGAATGGAGACCTGCTGGTAGTTGTCCCTTTGGGATGTACCAAAATGGTTGGGGAAACTGATTCATATTCCCAATATTACTTACTTTTGCATTACTTTTGGCTAGCTGCAGAAAATCTGTCTTTCTGTGGCCCTGTGACTCCCGTGTCCGAAGCCTCTTTGCTGGGATGTCCATGTTGGCTCTTCCCTCTCTGTCAGTGGACCCCGCACAGGCTGCAGCCAGCAGAGGGGCCGTCCTGGGGAGCAGCTGGGGTTTGGTTGGTGGAAAATGGCTGCTTGCATCCCAACCTCTTAGTCCCTGGCAGGTCAGTGTCTCAGTGCTACCATGGGCTGCTCATGGGCTGTGGTTCTCTGGAATAAACACCGTGTTTATAATATTCATATACAATGTAAGCCTTTGCAGTGTTACTATGTCTGATAGCTACTCCCGCCCTCTAGGGATCCCAGTCATCAGAGATGTGAAAGGGTAATCTTGACAGAGATGTAACCAGTACTCATACATGCCTCCTCCGCATGCAGGGAAAGGAGGAAGGTGTTCCCACATAAGGAGGTGCTCTTTCAGTACACGTGGAGAGCCCAGTTTGGTAAGCTGCTCTGAAGGGTAGAATGTTACACTTTTACAGATCTACCAAGAAAATGTTTTGGCAATTCACCAAGTGGAGGTTAGAGCAATGTAAAATTGCATATTCATACAAGTTGTTGTTAATTCATTTGCTTGTGCTTAGTGTTTTGGGAGTTCTGGTTTGAGAAATATTAAATTTGTTGCTATAATATGAACTAAAATTCACACAACTCAGTGTGCCCCATTACTTTAGATTGCTTCTAGCTTGGTCTGCATGAAAGAATTGGCTAAGACTTGTGTATGGCTCAGAAAGGTCTGTCCCAGGCACTAAGGGGCATTAGTCATACAGCTATATGCATACTTCTTTTTTTTCATGTTGCTGCGGGGTATCCCCGTTTGCTCCCAGACCTCCTACGCAAAAGGCAGAAGCACAAAGTTACTTCCCTGCAGCACCCTAACTAGTAGTGCAGATCCACCACTGCTGTCACAGAGCCCTCACATTTGAGAATTACTTCCTTGCCATACATCTGTGCTGCCCAGCCCCTTCCCCTCCCCCTTTCTTCTTTGCTACCTGCAGTATTGCAAACCCCAAGAGCAATGAGCAGAGCTGAGAAATCCCCCAAACTCAGTTATCCGTGCAGCTACTCAGCATGACTCTCACAGCACTCAACATGTGCATTGCTTCCCCCATTGGGTTTTGTGACCTTTTCTGTGGCTTGTTGTCATCTACCACTACCTCACAAGACAAAGTAGTTTGTTTTGGGATTAATTTCTGTAGTTCAAGGGCTCAACCAGACGAGTAATGTAACAGCAGTCAAAGCTTACAGCAAAACCCCAAGTAGAAAATTGAAAGAGAAATAAGTTCCTTTCCCTCTCCTCTCTCTGCAAGCTCAAATGCCCAACTTAAAGGGTTCTCCATACTTTTTTGGATAAAGAGACATCATAGCCTTTTTTTCTCCCTTTTAATCACTCTGTCCCATAACAGAATCCCTCACTACTGCAGTTTTACCTTGTGGAAAGATAGCATAGCAAGGTATGTGTAATTTCTTCCCCCCTCTCCAACTACTGTGATGATAGCACAATTGTTCCCGGAAAAGTGTGCATTAGTTTTTGTGATAGTAAATGCAAAAATATGAAAAATTATTGTGGTTTAGAGGTAGGACAGTCAGGGGAATATGTGCAAGTCTGGGAAGAAAGAACAATTCATTTCTTCCACTAACAATCTCCTTGGCCATGGGAAAGTTGCATAGATTCCTGTTTTGAACAGTCACACATTCAAGTTGATTATTGGATGCCTATCTTGAAACAGTTGGGGTGAGAGCACCAAAGGGTCACTCAGCCCCTGTCTCAGTATATTCCTTAGAGAACCTTTGGCAACAGGCACTCATGAGAGCAAGCTCAGGTTGAGCACTCAGAAACAAAAGGCTACTTTTGAAAGAAGGGCTTTAAGGCTAAGGTTATGAAAATGCTGGTTATCATGAAAGCTTATTTCAAAAGGTCAGCTAGTGCCCAAGATGAGTGTTCCAGGAGAGTGAGAGGAGGAAGGGTGTCTCCCCTGCTGCTGCTGTTTCTCTGGGGAATCACTGTCCACAAGTGATACGAAGGCTGACAGCATTCTGCCCCCTCTGCTTGAAAAGGGGCCAAGGGGGATGAAGCTTGGATGGTCTCTGCTCAAAAATACCTTTGCTGTGACCAAATGTTGCTCTGCAGCAGAGCTGTAAACTATGATGCTGGTTAAGAGCTGATCTTGGGAGGCCTTGCTGCCATGTAATAGGGTTATCTCTTCAATCAAGGTTATTTTAGCTATAAGAAAGGAAATGAAAAAATAAACAGAAATATGAGAGAAATGGGAACAAGAACATGCACTACATGTTCCTGGGCTGTGTAAATGAGTCATGGAACTGAGTTTAAAAAAATAATAAGGTTATAGAAATCTCTGTGGATAACTAGTCATCTGCTTTATTAGTGATATAATAAGATTTGAACAGGAACATTTAGCCTGAGACTAACATAAACCAATTTCTTCCCTTTTTTTTCCTACCAAAATCTTTAACCAAGATGTGCATACACTGCTCTCCTTCAAACATCTCTGTTTCATGGCAGACTTCAAACTTTTTACTTCATCTGTTGCAGTACAGGCAGATTTGGATATAATTTAACACATAACCTGATGGTTTATGGATCACACTTGAATTTCTCTGAGCATTGCTCTAACAATACCATAGAACAAACACTGAACTGCTTGCATAACCTCGTAGGTGTTGGTGGTTTTGCTGCAGAGACATTTAGTCAAACCATTCTCCCCAGCAATATGTTCTGAAGCACAGTGGTGTTTCAGGCCTGCTGGAAACATGCCAGGGTTCTACTGAGTCTTACATGTGCTGGGACATGACTTGGAGTAAGGTTGTGTGAATATATTGCCTGCAGTGTTCACTAATTATATTGGTTTCATCCTTTATGATGTAGAGACTAATTTCTTTATTTGCATGGACATGGCAGGCAATGTTCCTAAAGCTCTTCTTACAGTTTCTGATGAGGGCTGATACTTCACATTCTAATGCCCATGTCCTCTCCTCATGACATGGCTTCTGAGAAGTCTTGTTCTCAAAGAAAAATTTCAATTTCATTTTGATTGCCATATTCAGCCTCCTTGCTTGACTTACCACCCTGGAGGAGTATAAAACCTAAAATCATTCTTTTACTATGTTGAAAGGTCTCTAGAGAAGAATGACACTGTGATAGTTCTTTGTGTAGTACATAGTATCTATTATTTGCTTTCTCACTTCCACAACACAGTTGTATTTTGGAAAAACTGCCTGCTTACAATTACATGCTGGGATTCATATAAAAGATTCTGAAAATACCATTTGTTTGAAACAGATGTGGGACTGCATGTTTGTGTATGCCTCCAAGGTCTGTGTGTGTGAGGACCTTGCTGACAATTTTTTTTTATCCATACCATCCTACTCAGCAGTTGTACTGAACAGTTGTACTGTTTACCTTCCTCTAAACCCTGCTGCGATCTCTTCTTGGGGTGGAGAATCTGTGTGATGAGAATCTGTGTGATGAGAAGGAAATGGCAGTGGTCTAGTCAGATGTCTAGACTGCATCATTTTTTCCTGGTCCCCTGCAGAATTTACAGGTGAGGGCTGTGTAGATTAATAGTTTTAGGCTGAATGTGTGTTACACAACATACTAACCCCTCTGTGCTATAGGCCATGTTGTGTAAAGGGTGAGATGGCTCAGAGCCAGCAGCATCTGAAAAATGCAGAAATCATGTTGCAGCAGTCCTGCCATGTGTTAGGGATGCTGCTCAGGAACGTTTCCTCTGGCTTCCCCCAGAGTTAGAAAGACACATGCAGAGGCAAGGGTTGAGCTGCAGCTTGTGCAAGTTTGGGCTTTGGGCTTTAAAGATTAACTCTGTTTTTCCCAGTGCCCAGGACTATGCAATATGATGTACCAATTCGTAGTAATAATTTTGGTTCTCATATGAAAAATGTGGGTGTGTGGAGAGAAATGATTGTATGTAAGTGATGTCATGCAATGTGAAAGAAGAGAAAGTGAGCCTTTGTTTCCCTCAATACATAATTTTCCAACTAGAGCAACCTTTGCTGCATTCAGAGATAGTACAGGACTAACAGGAAGACAGCTGTCAGCATGAAAACCAAGAACAAGTCCTCCGTAAGATCCAGAATCAAAACTAAATAACTTGCATGAAAATAAGACTGTGAGTCTTGGGTATAAATCTTCACTATTAAATGAAATCATTGTTTTGTCAACAGAAGGGCTTATTCTAAACTGGGTACAAATCTTTACTTAATCTTAAAATCTATGGGGTATGGGGTTTAAGCACATAGCTGAGTTACCTCAGTGCATAATATCAGCTTTTACTGTTTGATAGCCTGTCTTTATAAGGCAAACATATGCAGTCCAAAATGCCATTTCTGTTACCTGCATAAATAGCTTAAGTTTTACTGGCAGTTTTTAATGTCAGAAATACTTTTACAGTTTAAGAGGGCCTGGATTAGCATTAATTAAAATAGCTAACAGTTACTGCAGTCTAAGTACAGCTGCAATTATAGACATCTCCTCTATAAAAGTGAAGCCAAAAGATTTAAACCTGTTTTTTAATGAAGTTATATCTCCTTGTTTGTATTCCAAAACTCTACCTTGGAAATGAAGCTATATTCAGAAAAAGTCACACATATTTATCTCATATTTGTAATCTGAAAGATGGAAGGATGAGCTGAATTTCTTGGGATTTGAACTGCTACTGTTGTTAAATCTAACAGGAACCTAGTGACAGAACTTTAGTGGATGTACCTCCCTCCTTTAGTAGGTGCTTCTGTAGGATTTGATCCATGGAACACTGTAGTTAAATATTCCTAATAAATAATATTAGGACTCTTGGCAGTTGTCTCTATTGCAAAAAACCCAGACATCTCACAATCTCTGCCAGTCAACACTGTTATGGAGGAACTGTTGTAGAGAAATTGAGGTCAGGTCTGTTCCATACTGTCTTTTTCATGTAACTACCAAGGGGAAAAAAAAAGAAGGCACACAGAAAAAAATCTTTTCAAAGTAGTCGACTTAATATTGAACCCCGTGAATGAAAATCCCATGTAGTGAATTGATTACATCCCGATTGCAGCCTGATTCTGCAGCTTCTCACTTTACAATGCTGGCTTGCAAGAGTTCTTGCAGGAAGAGCTTGTGGAAAAGGAGAATTCAGTTAAAAGTCCTGTCCTTCCTTCCTTCCTTCCTTCCTTCCTTCCTTCCTTCCTTCCTTCCTTCCTTCCTTCCTTCTCTCTGTTGGGCTGCTTTGGAGGTATCTAAGTCCTGCTGAATACTTTGGGATTTGTTTGACTTTGTATTTGCCTTGCTGAGGATTATATTGGAGGACTCTGAAGAGTTCTTTGAGTTCACTAAGAAAAAGCAACAAAAATGGTGGAGACTGCATGAAGGGATTAAAAAGGGCCAGATCCTGAGCAGTCTTGCAGCCATGTAGAAGCTGGTCCCAGTATAACAGTAGTGTGGTATCTTAGCACATGTATTGCACAAGCTTTTGAAAAGGAAGTTGTGAGAGAAAGCAAAGGGACCACATACAAAATGAAATTACATTATGAGTAACAAAAGTACCACCAAGCCTGTGGGCCTCCCTTTCTCCAGGATCTGTTTGAGCCTTCATTTCCTCGTATCCGTGACTGGGCATTGTTTCATTTCCTTGCCTGTTTATAAAATCCTTCCCTTTTTGGTGGCCCAGACTGCCTCACACAAGTAGTGTCACGATGTTCCCTGTGGTGACTTGCCAAGATGCTGGCCAGAAACAGCCCAGTGCCAGTACTAGCCCAAGGACGTCAAGACTGGGTAGAGGTAGATAAAGATGGAAGAATTGGTAGATGAAATATGGTGGACCTTAGGAAAGCCTTCAGATGCTCCCAGGGCAGTAGAAGAATGGTGGAAGCAATTGCTGCTGTTTCCCTGATGGTTGCTACCTCTCTGAGTATACTCATCCCTCCATCAGTCTCTTGCCTTCCTTTCCAGGGCTTTGAAGAAGACAAAATTTGCCATTTTGATATCCTTCCTGAACCTTATGCATAACATATTTGCTTTAATTCTTCAGAACTAGAGTGAAGCTGTACAGTTCTGATTTTACTATACTTATATTCTCTACAAGTGCTCCCTGGGCCCAGCATGGTCTCACCAATGGGATTCTGTGTCAATTTTTCCAACAGGCAGCAAATTGACCACACTTGTATCGTGATTTTAATCTAAATTCCTGAGAAAATGCCAAGATCCATAATTTCACCTCAAAAATCTGAACGGGTACATCATGCTGTCTTGTATCAATTTTCCTGCCTTGTTGTTGTTCTGTTGCTTTAGAAGACCTTTGTCTGAATACAGAGGTATTTCCTGGTAACTGAGCAAATCTCAGGTTAACTGATGAGTGGGAAGTCTTGCTGCCTTGAAACATCAGCCCTCTGGGTTGGAATGGTTGAGTTCTGAGAAGAGAGGGAGGGAAAAGCTAAAAAGCTCCTCTCTTAAGAAATTGATTTGTGGTTTGAAGGAATTCTAGAGGTGTGTGGAAAGACAAACATGAGATGAAGCCTAAATCAAAACTCCAGCAATTTATTTTGAAACCAAATTAAAAAAAATCCTAAAATCTCATCATGTCCCTTTATTAAAGACAAATACTATCTTCTAGTGAATTTTCTAAGTGTCCTTTTAAAAATTAAACCAGTATGATTTCCTCTTGATCTTTCTTGAGTTCAACTTGTGACTGTTACTAGGAGGAAGTGTGCTGGTGATGTTTTGCATGAAGTTATACTGTATTGCTGATACATCACAATTTATACAAATTGAACTTCTGCCAATTACTTCTGTGCTCACCATAAGAAGCTGAATCTTGACGTCAAAGACAGATCAGATATAGGACAGTGGTGTACTGATGAGCTGCCTTTGGTGGGTGATTGTTTTCTTTTCGTTTTTTTGGTTTTGTTTTTTTTTTTTTTACACAAATGCAGTGTGCTAAGAAATTTTTCATTTAACTTGCCGTAATTAATTCAATTTAATGTCAAGGGCTGGATTTGGAGGCACTAATCTAGACCATTTCAGACCTGGCTGGAAAATCACTATGATAAAGAAGCTTAGGATTTCCCCATCAAGGGAAGTCCTCACCTGATGGTGAAGCAAATCTAGACCCACCTCTTGTTTGGAGGCATGTGAAAAAAAATTGCCCTCTGGCATTTTTTACCTCCAGGAAAATCATTATCCCTCTCAGTCTTCCTCTGCAGTTAGGGGGCTGGGTATGTTACAGATGTTATAGAAGGCACCTCTTCTTGCCTTGTTGCTTCAGGTGTGTGGCGGGCATAGTTTACTCATATCCAGATCTCCACTGAGATAATACTTGGGATTAAACATAGCACATCTCCAGTCACATAAAGCTGGCTTAATTTTCTGTGAAGTATTTTGCTTTTAGTCGCTACATATATGTGTATAAGCTTGTACTTACATGAAAAGTGTGTACTTTCATATGTAATAAAAGTAAAGGACAGAGTGTAAGGCCTGCACAAAAGCACAGAAGTATCTTTTTTTCCCCAAAGCAGAATTTTTTTGCTAAATATTTACATTTAGAAAATCCAGCAAAGATGAGGTAGCCATTTTCCCTAAACTTATAAAATGCATCTTTCCAAAAGGTCCAAAAGCTTGATACATTGACTGCATATAAAATTTTAAAAACTTGAACTGAAATCAATGCCTTTCTACACATTCTGTGATCTTGGACCTTTCCTGGATGCTTAGTGGACTCCCAGATGCTTTTTACAGAGAGGGGTTTTCCCCCCCTCTAGAACTATAATTCTTCAGTTTTTTATTTGTAAGATTTACATGGTTTCCTTTCTGAACAATTCCTTTTCCTCCCTTGCATTGTTAGAAAATTTAATTTCATGGAGATCACTTGGGAGACTCAATAAGCACTGCCTTTTGATATATTGCAAATATACAGTAAGGTCAATGAGTTATGTAAATTTAGGAGTTTCCTGGCAAAGTTGAAAGTAATCATCTCACATTTATGAAGTTCCATTCTTTACCAGGGATCTAATGGTTTGCCAAATATACAGGAGATGATAAATAGTATTTAAAGTGATGAATGATGGCATCCAGTTGGCTAGAAAAGAAAGTTCTGAATGAAATTGCAATTTTATTTCAAGTTGACTTAAATGGGAATCCGTAACTAATGGTTTGAGTTGACCACTGCACTGATTTTTACTGCCAACATTTGCCCAAACTGACAGAAGATCCTTTTCCCTTCCCTTCCAGAAGATGTGTCCCCACTTCTTCACAGGGCAGTAGAACACTGTTTTCAGCTCATTGTTCCTGAAGGGAGGTTGCCTCAGAGACAAGAGTGCTACTGTGCAGGTCTCAAGCCTGTGCTTGATAACTCCCATGCAGATATGAATGAGACCCAAGGCTGTGGGATGGAATTGTTCTTGAACGGTTGGTTTTGCTGTGAACCATGCTCTCAAGCAAGAGGAACATATTCTACCAACATTTTCTGGTAACCCACAGCACCCACATCCTCTGCAAGTGAGAGGCAGTAGGTAACAAGGATGATAAAGGCACTGTGCATACTCCCTGCAACTCACAGGTCACAATAAGGTTATTAATGATAGAAAACTCCTAAATGTTACCACTTGGCCCCCAGTGCAGGGCAGCTCCTCTTCCCATCACCTGGACTTTTTCTTTGAAGAGCACATTAAAGGTTGTAAACAAAATTTTATGTTTGTTTTATGGTATCTGAATTACTCCACTGGCACAGTATTTGACATTACTGTACCCTGGGAAAAAATAAATTGTTTTTGCATTAGGCTTGACACAACGATGAAACAAGTTGCCTGGCACTATTAAGAGGAAGTCTATGGCAAAACAGCTTTGGATATCTTGCAAGTGCCTCAAATTTGAGATTATCTTTAATCATTTTATGCTTTCCTCCAGGTTTTGAGTGGGAGGTAGAAGAATGACAGCAAAATGCAATGTTGTAAAGAGAAGTTTCTCAGGGATCAGTCAACAAGTGGATGACAGAAAAGAAAATAGAAGTGGCCCTGCTGTGGAAGGTTTTGTTTTCATCCCGTGTGCTAGGAGGAATCTGCTTCCTGGTTAGTGTAGTAGAAATTGTGCGCTATTTCTTTAAATAGCTGTCATTGTCTGGTGCATTTCCCGCTCTGATGTGATTTGAAAATCACTGTGGCCCTGCTACAACAAGTAGATGAATTGATGTTTGTATCAATAGCAAATAATTTGTGTGAACCCTAGAGTGCTAAAGGAATTTCTTTAGAAGATGTTTGGCTTGGGCATGAAGGAAAAGCATATAGATTATCTCAAAGGTTTTGGAAAATGTAAGCTGCTTGGTTAGCCCCATCTATATTTGGTAGTTGGTCATTCCCTTCAGTATTTCAGGACAACAAGAGACTAAATTTTCAATGATACCTAAAGTGAGGCTAATTATAGTTGGAAAAGACTGTGACTTACTTTTCCCATAGGCTTGTTTTCCCAATGGTAATTTCTGGGACTTTCCCTTCCTGGAAAGTTGTTCTCTGTGGCTTGCATCTCATCACAAGCTTTCTCTGCCATCTGCCACTCTCAGGAGCTAAGTCAGCTTTCTGCCTCATCTCACTACTCCCCCTCAGAAAAGTTTTCAAAGCAGAGTAGAGTTGCACATAAAATTGCAAGGCAGTCCTTTTCCTTAATATAGGACAACACTGTAGAGATTTTCCACTCTTTTTGCGTGGGCACAAATGCTTTGCACAGTCTGGTTGACAGGTCCAGTGTGGCCACTTATGGAAGTGGAGAAGGTGGCTGTTTCTTCTGGTTTTGCATTTGAATTCAAGTGGCAAAAAACCTGGCAGACTCTTCACTTGCCACACAGCTACTGCTTTCCCAGAGTAAGAAACACATCATGGCTGGTGAAAGAAAGGTTCACCTGCCTGAAGTCTAAAAATAAATCCTTATTTGTTGGTGAAAACTGGCAGATGCCTTCTGGAGGACATCATGAATGGGGAAGCAGAGGTCTCTGGGAATGTGCCCTTAGAACAGGGTAACTTTAAGAGGGGGGAACAGAGCAGCAGATGGTGGAGAAGAATAGTAAAATCTGTTGTGGGGTTTTGGTATAGCGATATTAGACTAGGGGCAGCTGCTGGGTCCACCCATAACTGTGCTAGACGTGGCAAAGTTATTGGAAGACATAATGTAAGCATATTTGAACAAAATCACGCGGCATATACTCCTGCTGTGGCATTTAGTACTCAACTTGCTGCCTAGCAGTTTGAAATAAGTTATGACTAAAGACTGGTACAGTAACAGTAGGCTCAGGGTGTGTGTCAGGCTAACCAAAGGGCGCATTCTGATGGCTCTTGCAGAGCTTGACTTGGGTCTTTCACTGAGGTAAACCAAGGCATGGCCATTTGTCATGATTGCCACCTGGATCTGGGGTGTTTTTTCACAGAGAATTTTTGGTGTGTTCAAATCCACAATGGAGCAAGACCTTAGGAGAAGGACTACAAAGTGATCACAGTTAAAAAGGCTTGACACGAACACCTGCACATGGATCTCACTGCACTACTTAGTAGAAGAGTCATATTTCTTTGCCATGGGTCTAAATATTCCATTATATTGTCTATTCACTGCTTATATCATCAATCTGAAGAGAAGGAGAGCATAATATGGACCCAAATTTCTCCAGGCAAGACTGGTGTGGGTAAAGTAATGTTCAGTCTCTAACTGAAATTCATTTTACTGCTTTATTGTCTTTTATGAAATAAAAAAAAGTTTCTTAGTGCAAAATAGCAAAATAACTGTTTTACTTTGACCAGCATTTTTACCTTCTAGGATTTTTGGTTTCATGATTGATTAAAGTTCTTTCTTTCTTTGGTAATGAAGTTACTATTAAAATGTCTATATATGCAAAAGAAGAGAATATTAAAATGGAGTTATTGAGATTGATGTTCTTAATTTTAAATTTCTTTAATTTTTTGTATTCTTCGCATAAAAGTCAGTCCCTGATTTAGACTGTGACAGGATATACTGACAGACACTCACAGGAAACTATTAATACAGATTTTTTCCCCCTATGGCTCTTTCTCAGTCATGCCTTCTTAAAATAGGGGGAGAAAGTAATAACTTAACATGGATTAGTATCTGTGGCATAAGGATCTAATGGAATTTTTTCTTGTCAAGATGCAGTGTAGAGACAAGAAAGGAAGTGGGATGTCAAGTTGGTAGCTTCAGGATCTGATTCAGATACAGAATATGTAAGTTATTAATATCAGTGTTTGAATCTTCATTTCATCACTGACACGAGAGAAAAGGCAAAACATGAATTATGGGTGAAAGAATTCATACTATGTAATGTACATCCACTGAATTGCAGCTACAAAGTTTACTCTTCAAAGCAATAATCCAAAGAATATTGGTTGCAGTACTTCAGTGTAAACAAAAGATGTCACTATCAGACCCAAAAAGCACTGAGGTTATTAAAGCTCATTCTGAAACTATTCAGATCTTACCATTAGGCTTTAATAATGATTATTTTTAGTTTCTTTCTTTCTACAAGGGAAAACCACTGAAGACACTCTGTGAAACTACTTGATCTGAAAAAAAAACCCCAAAAGCCCTACCCCAAATTCTGTTTTAAAATGTTCTTTTTTTGATAGGAATGCTTATAGAAATGTTTCCAAGTTCCTGTAAATGCCCCCATGTTTCACACATCATACCATGTGAAGCTGTTCTTGACCCCAAAGAAGATACGGCTGAATCATTAAACCAAAATGAAAGAAGAAGAGTATGGAGAATAGAAAGTGTGTGAATTGTGAGGACAGAACACAGTATAAAGTGGAACAAAAGGAGAAGTTTCAAAGTAGTAGATATTAGAGAAAAAATTACACCAAATGAAGAGATTTTCTTCTGCCCTCATCCATATTTCAGTGAGGTTAACCTAAATGCAGTAGAACAATGCCTGGTGCAGCATGGATCTCAAGGATCATGATCCATGATCCCGCTGATGTCAAACTCCTATTGACTCTTCAGAAGCAGGATGGGATTCATGTGTTGTAATCAGGCTAAACAACAGGCAGCATTTTCACAAAAGGAGCATCTTTAACAACAAAAATGCATCTGCAGACACAGCCATACCCCTTCCAGGGTCAGCTGGACTGACCTATCCTGCCCTCTTGTTCTGAGTTACTTCCTCCAGAAATATCTTGGACTGGATAGGAAAATTGTCACATGAGCCAACTGTCCCTGTTCCAGCTTTCCTGAGAGTTTCATCTCTCCTCTCTGCTTCTCAAGTGTGGTAGAGCAGAATGTGGTCCTCAGGTTTTCCTCAGCCTTTGTTGAGGTCAGGCTCCCAGAAGTCCAGACCATTTTCTCAAAACCAGTATTAGGCAGACACACCATATCTGAATGCATGATTTTCTCTATCCCAGCTTCCACTTCTGACTCTGCATCCTTTGCTAGACTACTGCGATTCTTGTACTTATTTTTCAGTCTTTGTTTTTTTTGTGCTGTTTTTTTTCCCCTTCTTTCTGAAGGGTGAGCACAAGAGAGGCGGCAGTTCATGGGAAGAAAATAATTGTCCCTCTGTTAGTCCCTTGGGGTATCTTTTCCATGCTGAGTACAACTGGAGACTTACATTTATTTCCCTGAGTCCTGTCTCTTCTGGGGAACTTCTCCATTTAGGGGGAAATTCACATTCAGCCACAGCTGGGGGAGTCCCAGGCATCTGGACAAGAGGAGAGAGGGATGTAAAGGACCTCCAAATTGTTTCTGAGAAACTAAGGCATCTCTGCAGGCAGTCTTCAGTGCACACCAGTAGATGTAACTGAACTTGGAAGACCTGTAGACTTGAGTCCTAAGGCTACTAGATGAAACAAGCTGCCCGTCTTGGTCCCACTCCCTGGAAATAATGAGTTTGGGAAGTTGGTGAAAAAGCAAGTTGTGGAAAGTGATGGGAACTTTTGCCTTGTAAGCAGTGGGAAAAAGCTGAGTGAACATGTTGAGATTTCATAGATGAAAGAAGAGGAAAAGAGGCCTCTGATATTTGCAGAACTAAAAAATAAAGCTTAGGTTTACTAGTGGGGATGTAGGAATTTCATGTACCAGATTGGGTCACAGACTGGTGAGACATTATGCAGGGAAGATATCTGTGCCAATAAATGGGCAGGTACAGTGTGACAGGAATCAGGCTCTGTAGCTCAGCTGCTTGTGAATATATCTAGAAACCAAACCCATTTTTTCCATGCTTATTTCCAGGTCCAATTATGACTACAGATCACTGGGTCAAGTTAACTGTGGACATTATCCTATGCTGTGTTTATGGTGAAAATTTATATATAAGTTCGCCTTCATTTAAGCAGTTTGTTCTGTGAGAACAACTCAGAAAAAGAAGTAATTTTAAACCTATCTCAACCAAATGAAGATTTTCTATTTCTTTCACAGGATCTTTAGATCAAAATATATTTTTCTAGCTGAATTATAATGGAAATGTTAGTTTGAACTTACTATAGATGAAGGACTAGAAAAGCTCAGTGCTGGTTTTTTCCATCTTACAAAACCTGTAAGGTAGATGACAGCAGAAGACGTATTAAGAAATAATCAAATGTTGATAAAAATGCTGATCAATTTTGGATCCTGTAGGAACTTCCCCAAAAGGTGGAAAGCACAAGTTTCTTTTATTTTCCTTACCTTGGCACCTCCTTAAATCAGGTATGTCACTCAGCAGACTGTAGTATTTAATTAAATATATTATGTCATACAGCATTTAATGAAATCAAACTCATTAAATTCAGAAAAAATTCTAAAAGTCAAATTACTTCTGCTTCTAAAGAAGCTTGCAGAATTTCTATTTCCTTAAGCTATTTCTATCATTGCCACCTTTTCCTAAATTTTTTACATTTGTTTCTGTATAGTAAAGTGGTTACATGCTATATTTATAAATGTTCTCTAGTTACCAATTCACATTTTTATTTTCTGGCAATTTTAGGATATTCCTCTGTAGCAGTTTTTTCCAATTAAACTGTTAAAAAATTTCATCTATAGATCAAGAATCTTCAGTGTTTAAATAAATCTCTATATGCAAAAAGCTTTTATTTTTCTGCTCATGCAACAGCATAGTCACTTCACTTGGCACTCATATCATATTCCAATAGTGGCATGTGCAGACATTATCCTGCAATGCACTGGATGCTGATTTATAAAAAAAGTATTCTAAAATAAATCTGCTCAGGTATGAGTGTTAGGGAGCTCATCAGAGCTCTTAATTTGTATTGTATTTATTAATTGCTTATTGATTCCCAGGGTTTCCAGACTGAGCATACATGTTCCATGTAGTCATTTTACTTGACTGTGATGAAATAAGGGATGCATCTGCTCTAGTAAGTAAATACACACAATTATTTGAAACGTGCAAGCGTTTATAAGTCTTGCCCAGAGTACTTTAGAAGTAGATTTTATTTGGAAAATTTGTAATTTACAGAAGGATTATAGTATTTAGGAACTCTGTACAGAACCATACAATAATACAAGGACAAAATATTAATTTGTATATAATTCTATTAAAATTCGAATTTTTTACTCAGGTACCATAAACCCCTTTGATGTCAAAGTGATTCTCTCGTCTTGGAGCCTATAATCTAAGAGTAACCCAAAAACATAACAGTGGAACACAGTCTGGTAAGGAAGATGGAACTTCAGTTATCTCACTGTTAGCGTAATTAGGACCCACATTTGTTGTAATGGACCATTTTAAGGGAAGCATGAAGGCACATGTAAGCAGGATAAAAGAGAAAAGCAAAGGTTTCAAAATGTGATCTCAATAGATCTCAAAATGCGACAGGTGGCTGTGTAACAAGATATTTGAAAGGACCTCTCATACTCAGCACTTCAATAGGAAACACACAGTCAGTACATTAGGGTCTAGACTGTGATGGGTCCTACAAACAGAAAACTGGTTGGGTTAAATTTCACATGATTTAAAAAAGCAAGGATAAGAGGTATCTCAAAAAATGAGATGAAATAAAAACCCCAGGATTTGATAGAACACCCCATCCTCCATGCAGTACTGGAGTGGAAAGAAGATGCCTCCAAAGAGCTCTGTGAGTTGTTGTAGAGGGTGGAGGAGAATCAGGAGAGAATGGAGACCCTGAAGCCAATGAGTGTGAAATTTTCAGAAATGATGTAGCTGTGCAAAGAACAACCAGCAGACCAAGAGCAGGAAGGCTGCAGTGCTAGATGTGTAAGCTGCAGTCAGGAAGTCACTAGAAGACTGTGATGAAAACAGTTTAGTTGAACTCAATTGCCAGGAACTGAACTGGTGGAGGCATGAGATGTAATTTAAAAAGCCAGCCCTAGACAGTGTGCTTACAGGTGCCATGTGCAACATATCTGGAGTATCCAAAATCATCAGCTAAGTGCATTTGCTAAGTAGAGACCATGTTACAAAATAATTCTAAAAGAAGAAGCTCCTCCATGTTTCAAGTTTCAAGCCTGCAAGAAATAGCTGTAGTTACTTAAGGGAGAACACTGGTACTGTAGCATGAATAAGCTGAAAGAAATGAAAATGCAATAAGGAATAAAAACTGAGTAGATGGTTTGGAAAAAACAAACCCCACCCAGCACAAAAACCTCACTGATGCAATGTAAACTAATCAAAACAAAACCAAACTAATAATGGTACATAATAAAAAGAAAGAAAAGTAACACAGATATTGGAAAGTAACAACTAGAAATAACTGAGAGAGTTCAGAAAAAAATGCACCTTTAAAATCAACAGGAAAAGCTTTGTTTACAGTGCACTGATTTCGAAGAGAAAAATATGCTACTCACATTTCTGTCAATATCCTGTATTTGAATATTGGCCATAATTTTAGGCATTTTGCCTTATTGATAAAAATTGTATTTATCTGCCTCCTAGTGAATCTTATTCCAACAGAGATGAGAGAGAAAAACCTGTAGAAGTAGCAGAATTAAGAATAGAATATAGTCAAGGTTATTTGTGTTGGGAGGAGAAACAAGCAGACAAGAAAAGCTTAGAGTAAGAGAGGGGGAGAGATGCAAGGAAGTGCAAAAGAGAACAGGAGCTGGAATAGCAAAGGATCATGATGGCAAGACAAGATGTTAAATGAGAGAAGCAGATAAAAATTTATACTTGTGAGGAGAGAAGAAGGAGAAAGCCAAAGAAAAGGCATGAGCAATTGAAGGCAGAGTGAAGTGAGGAGGAAAATCACAATATATTTAACCAGTTATCACTGGAAAGAAATTGATGGCTTCATGATTTACTACATGTTCTGTGACATCCTGAAAGTTCTCAACCAGGAAAGAGACCCACTGTATTACACACTAAATAGCAGTAAGGACTCATTTTAACAGTTTTTTCTGCTGGGCCTTTTTTGTNAAGCTGAGATTTGATTAAAGCTAATCTTGAAGTTCCCCCACCCACATAAGTCACCTGATATTCAAAAATACTCTCAGAAAACAGAAACTGTATGGAAGATTCTAGTTTCAGCTGCATTTCCTAGCCTAACTTACAGGACCAAGGTGAAATGACAGTAGTTCATTTCTCTCTCTTCAGAACTCTCATTTATATTCTTAGAAAGTAGAATCTCTTCTGAAAGGCTGCAGTATTAGAAAAGATGCATTTCTTAAAAGGCTGCCCTTTAAAAGCTGAAGCAGTACAACTTGGTGGTGTTTCATTGTTTGGGGGGTTTTTTTTGGTGGTTTTTTTTTGTTTTGTTTAGTTTTTAAATTTCCGTTTAAATCTCTCCATTCATTCAAAAGAGTGGATATCCAGTTATGCCTTGGAAACATACAATAAAATATATTCTTTGCTGGAAAGATGTTAAGATTGTCATACCCAGAAGAAGGTTCAGAAGGTGGAAACACTGTTATGCCTATTTTTCTGAGATGCAGTTTTTAGCTTATGGTTATGTTTACTCTTTAAACTTCAATCGGTAAATATATACCAAAGGCAGGTTTAAATAAAGAACTCTATTTCCAAAACGTAAACTAGATGTCTCAAAGTCTTCATGTATTCCAACTGAAGCACTGCTAATTCATATGAAGCTCTGCACTGTGCATCTACTGAAATGCAGGAAACAACACCAAGTGCTATGAATCTTAAATCCACTATCTTTGCAACCATCCTTCCTGTCATCCAGTAAAGATATGACATGAGAACTAGAAGAAGAGCTAAGACCATGGTATTAATCTTAATTTTAGTTTATAGAAATTGCCTTTTTAAAAAATTGCCTGAGAAGATTAAGTCTTTTAAGAAAAGAAAAACAAATGGAAAGCAAAAAAAAAAAATAAATCTGTGAAACTGTAGAATATTTCAAGTGAGTCACCAAAAAGTGCCGAAAAAACCCAACCAAATAACCCCCACAAAATGATGTACAGAAGTAGATGTAATACTAATATAAAGCTCACATATCTGGAACCTTATCTTAGGTCCCTCACTAGTGAAAGGGAGGGATGAGTGTAAGAGATTTGATGTACAAAGAAACAGCAATATTTAGATACAGCTTGAATATGTAGGCTTAAAAAGCTGGATAAGAAAAAGATGGTACCTAACAGTGAGAGTGAATTTGAGGATTTTATAAGAAAGGCTTGAAGTTCTGTCTGTGTTGTCTTTAAGCTGATGGCTAGACACCATGAGAAAATACTGAAACAGGGTATTTATTAGGAAGGCAGAGGGAAGGTCCAGGAAAAAAACAATCGTGAAAGGCCAAGGCTAGCAGGGGAGAGCTACAATAGCTGCATTTTTATGTGAGATCTTCCATAGCACTGGGTGGTACATAGGAAAAAGAAGCAGAATCGTTGAGTCCAAGACTTAACTGAAGCTGGAAGGGATCTCTGGAAGTCACATAGTCCAAGCTCCTCCTCAAAACAGGGAGCATGTCACAGACAGATCAGGTTGCTCAGGCCTTGCCCAGTTCGGTTTTGGTTGCACACAATCTCTCTGGGCACCTGTTTGAGTGCTTAACCACCCTCCCTATGACCAGGCGTGAAACTCCAGAAGGCCGTGTAGGATGTTGGAGAATGGTACAATCATTAATTTTAAAGGGATGATTTCAGCATTAGGACAAAGTGCCAGAAGTTGTCAGCGAATGAGGTTTCAGAAATGGCAGGTCAAAAGCAATTTTGTATAAGCCCTTGAAGCATAACACAGAAAGAGTTGAGACTTTTGTAAAAGGCTCCTGTGAGCACGAGGGATAAGAAAACTTAAATTTTTTTTAAAATTGGTAGACAGTCAGTTAATTCTTACGTGATTTTGCAGATGTTATCCCTTTCAATGGTTGACATGTTCACATTTCTAAACCGGGTTTTTGTCCCCATTTTTCTGATATGTTCATGGACAGATACCTTTCCCAATGTTTAAAAAATTCTGGGGAAGCAGAGACAGAATTAAAAAGAAAGATTTAATTGGCCAAATGCTTTCAAGAGAAAGTCTTCTTTTGGATGTTCTTTTCGGCCCAATACAAGATGAAATGCTTTATAGTGCACAACCATCACCCAAATTCAAAGTCAATAAAAATACTGTCATTTTTGTTGAAAGTAGAGTTAGGCTGACACTTTGTGGTTTTGAAAATTCTACCCATAGAAGACAATTGAAACTACTCAGAATATTAACTGTGATGGAAAAAATGCATAAGTAATAACATTTGAGACTGAGAGTTACATTGCACAACTAGTAATGCTGTGTACTTGTATAGGTGCTAGATCATCTCAGTTTTCTCACTTCCATGCCACAGGCAGTGTGACACCCAAGGCAAGGCAGAACTACTTTATTACCAAAAGGGTGTCTTAGGGGGCCACAAAATAATGAAACAATAGCTTCAATGTCACAGGCACACAACAAGCATGCAAAGCATGCATCAGGCTTACAGCTAAACAGTATCTTGGATGTTTATGCAACTGCTGAGTAAAATTTCAGGTCCTAGGGAGAGACATGCACCTTGTCTATGTTTAGATTACCTGCTGGAGTATATATTAGTTCCTCACAAGTCTGTGCATTTAGGCTTCACTGCCAACGTGCCAGTGAGTGTAGCTGTGAGGTGAGAGTCCAGTCAAGCTGATTTTTGGATGCAGCTAAGGCTGATCTCAGGAACTGGATAGTTTTCTTCTGTTTCTTAATCTTGAAGTAGCTTCAAAGCCTATCTTTCATTTCCAAGAAATGTAGTGCTTCTGACTTTGCTGCTGCCCATGCAACTGTCATCATTTCTCCCACATTTTTGCTGAAATTGCAACCTTCTCGCTTGTCAGCCCCCAAACTAACATCATGAGAGGGTCACTGAAGGCTCACTAAAAAGAGATCTGTGTCTAAAGCCAAGAAGAGCTAAAGGCAAGTTTAAATCTGATACTTTCCTGAAGTCACCATGGAAGAGTTTCCACCTTCTGTAGGAACAGCTGTCATCATCACTTGTGCTGAAGAAGGGGTTTTCCCCTGATTTTACCTCTGTGCAGCTAGGTAAAAGGTGATATTTGATTCAGTTCTGAATGAAAAAGTTCAGGCTTTTGCAGCAAGGACTTTCACGCTTTGACTCAATGTATACAGGACCACTCCCTTTGTATCACATTATATTTCAGTCACTCTGAAAGTGGTGAGTTTGCCTAGAAAATATTAAGGGATATAATACGATATTCTGGAGAAAAGTTTCAAGAAGGAAAGAAGCCATCATAAACTTTAGAGATCTGTCTGGACTTATGCTATCAGACTGCCGAAACGGTAATCTTTCTTCCACATAGGCAGAAAACCTGTGTACAAAATTCAAAAGCTGTTGTATTGAGTGATCACTTCAACAGAAATTGACATGCAAACAAATTTACACTTTCTTTTTCATTGCACATGGGCAGAGGAAAACAGCTTCTTAATTTTAAGAATTAGCATCAAGACTTTCAGTAAAGAATCAAGAATGCATTGAAGGTGCCAGACTGCCAAGTGCACCAGAAGGAGCACAGAGACTGAAATCCTCCCTCTAACCACAGAAAGGCTCACAGAGGCAGCAGCAGTAGACTTCCCAAACACAGACATACAGCAATCTTGCTCTAAGGGTATGATTCCTTCTGTCTCTCCCTGTCTCCTTTCCTACTACTAGAAATAGTTGAGTGACCTCTTCTATGTCAACAATTTGTTGGAAACCTTTCAGACTCAGGGGCAAGTGACACAGTTCTGCTGATCTGTCAGTGTTGCACTTGATGGACTGGAACTGGCTGATTGTCACCTTTTGGTTTCAAATAGAACATTAACTACATTGGGAGTTTTTGAACACAGAATCATACAGTAGTTTGCTTTGACTCAGCAAAATCAACCCTTTTTAAGAACGTTCTATTTTGAATTCCTTTTACAGGCAGAGAGGCACTAAATATGCACATGGGCAGCATGTCATAGCTCCTGTTTCTCAACAGTTGGTGCTTTGCCCTGTCCTGTTTCCTGATGAACTGCTCAAAAAATTATTTCCTGTCATTTGTGCTCTAAAATTATACCCACTGTTGGAGTGAATAAATCAAAAGAGGTCTCCTTGTTTCAGAAAGCATCCTGCTGCTCCACAGACTGTCCACCAAAATGTCAAATGGAAACACTTCTGGCAGATCACTCCCACGGGTGTCAGGTGTGTGTAAGTGGAGGAGGCTTCAGCAAGGAGAGGACAGAAGAGCTAGGGAGTGGAACAGCTGTTATCTTTTGTGAGAACCATTTTTCCCTTGAGCTTCTTGATATTGGTATTTCAACCAGTATAAGATATTGCCACCCAGACTAGCACCAGCTCTACTGCTCAGCTGTGAACTGTATCACATGTAACAGAGATACAGTCAGGGGAAAATCAGATCAGCAACTACCTACCCCAAGGAACATGTAGAATTCATTACATCTTCCTGTAGCCCTCCTCCTTCCTACAGCCTTTCTCCTGAATATGGCAACACACAAAGAGACATGGAGAAGAGTTAACTGGCTCATCTTTCTATGTTGCTTCTCTGCTTCCTATATTAAAGGATGCAACATATTTGATTAATATAGATGCAAATGCATCTGTCATAATCCTGCTGACCCCAAGGTGTGGAATGAAGGTGAATCTGGTGAAGATGTTTAGATTCATGCATTGCATTTGTAAACTTCTTCAGGTTTGGAAAATCTGTGGTTTTTCTTTAGCTCTGGCTTTCCAGGCATGTTTTCAGGGCACTGAATCTCTGGAAAGACTTCCAGGAAAAGGGATCTTGTGGTCCACCTGCCTAAGCTAATTTTTCAAAGCAGTTTTGTTCTAGCAGCTTTTGACTCCATTATTTCTTTCCTAGTGTGATATTTTATACTCAACTCTGCAGAAAACCTGATGCCATTAAGCCAGAGCCATCCTATTGTTCTGCAGTGCTTCCAATTTGCATGAAAAATTATTCATGTTAATAACTCCCCATTGTTCATGTCTTATCTTCCTAAGTCATGTCAGAGAGCTACACAATGCAAGCCCTGCTGTCACAAGGTTTCTGTACACCTAAAGGCATGAAGTGATTTGCCTTCAGTGAATTCAAATGAATTAAAGGTTTTAGGGACTTATATAAAATCAGAGAGAATTCTTAAGATTTTCTTAATTTCTCCTCAGGTCATGTTATCCACCTCTGCCTCTGCTGGCAGACTTTGACCCAAATACTCCTGCCTGTGCTGCTGCTGAGCCTTGTGTTTCAGAGGGAGGCCACCTGTTGTGCTGCGGCAATGGGAGGTGTTCAGCTCACAGTGCCAGGGAAAGGTACTTTCTCAACTGTCATCAAGTTAAGCTATTGATTACAGGTGTCACTTCAATCCAGCAAAAAATATTTGGCCTACCCTTGCACTCACTGCAAAGGTGTTTGCCTGTTGCTACAAACCATAAGTATAATTGCTGGTCAAGTGAAGTTAACGCGGCTTTTACGTTTATCGCCCTTTTTCCACATTTGTACACATAAGGTAATGCTCCAGATAAAAAATAAAGGGTTTTAGCAGTTAGGTTCATAAGCATGTTTTCTTATTCTTCAAAAACTGCTGACATGCTCATATTACAATAAAAAAGTTAATGTTTGATGCTCATAATCCAAACTACAGAACTACACCCACAAAAGATGCAGTGTCCCGTACAGAATCACAGAAAACTCAGACATGTTTTTAGATTACAGGGGAGTGCTTTAAAAAATATCAAAGCATCTTTTCAGTTGCTGTTTAAAACCACTCTTGTTTCTCAGTTTTTAAGCACTATCACTCAGCACTGGTTTTGCTTCCTAATGTTGATTTACTTTGAGGTGAACTTTTGTTTCATAAACTTTGTGAAACACACCTGTTTAAACACTTTGGCAATGTGGAGCAAACCTGAAAATGGCTCAGTATCTATTATTTCATAACTGAAACCGAGTCAGGTTTCTTTTGTATTTTAGTATAATATTGTAAGCCACACAGGAAACCCACCTTCATTTCTATAGTGACTTATTGTAAAATATTTTTTCAGATATTATCAACCATATAATATATTAAAATTACTCAGTGTTGGCACCACTCCTAAATACAAGCCCATGTACATGCATTATAGCTCTATTCGGATACTAAGAGTATAAACTGAGTTTCATTTTTTGACAGATGACAAATAAAGTAACCATCAAAGCAGGTGGAATAATAATAAAATGGAAAAAGACACTGTGAAATTTCCTGAACATCTTCTTTCATTATTTACAAAAAGATAGGTCAAGTGAATCTTGTATGACAAATGGTGTTCCTTTTCCTACTGAAATCAGTGACTAAACTAGTCTGACTTCACTGGCAGCATAAGCTGCTGCTGTTAGGTAAAAATGTAAACCCTGACACTGCCTTCATGGACTTCAGCATAAACTAGCATTAACCCCACCCAAGTCTAACTGGAGTTTGTGTATTGCATTCCCTCCCAGTCGGTTTGACTCTTTCTGAACAAAGTACAGTTGTTCACTACGAAGAGACAAAAGTATTCTTGCTTACAAAACCAGGTTCAAAGAAATGAGTAAATGAAAAAAACCTTTAGTAATTCTACTAATAAGCTGAACATTCAGTCCATGTTATCAGCACTGCCAGATGGATTTCAGTGGAAATATGCTGCCTTTTCACAAGTAGTGCTCTGGACGACTATACAATTTTGTCAGGTTAACGAGAAGTTTAAACACAAGAAGACTAATACATTTCTGGTCTCAAAGACAAATACATCTTGCCCACCATTCTCCCTACTCCAATTTCCCCCAGCATTTGTATAATGGCATTTTTCAAAATTTTTTTCACAGGATTCCCCAAACCTCAGAAGGCTCAAAAAAAGGGCATAGTTGGAAGAAAGATCCTTTTGTGAACTAGTAATGGGTTAGGGGATGAAAAACAAAGGTGAGAGCTACAGATAATTTTTCACAATTAAAAGAATTTTCAAAAAGGCAAGCACAGGATATCAGGGCAGGTCCTGCATTAACCAACACATCCACAAATGGACTGGAAAAAGATGGTGGATAGCCAAAGTGGCTAATGATACAAAGCTGTTTCCAACAGTCAAAACCAAAATCTGCCTGAGAAAGTAACACAGGGACCTCACAATATCAACTGACTGAGTAGTAAAATAGCATAAAAATAAAATGCTGATAAATACAAAAGAATGCATATGTGAAAAATACAGCCCTAATAAATGCAGTCCTAATAACTGCTTCTGAACGAGCAGTTGTCACTTGAGAAAGAGATCTTGTAGTCACTGTAAAGGTTACCACAAAAACACCAGCTTAACATTCAGTCCAGGGAGTGGGTGTGCCCTTGGCTCACAAACTTGACCTGCTGGTTGCCAGAAACTGGAAGATAGAAAAGAGGAAGGAACTTTCTGTACTCACCCTGTTTCTCATAGGTATGCACTGCTTGTCACTGCTGAGAGAAGATGGAGCTATATAGATCTTTGCTATGGCCTAGAACAGCTGCTCTTACATGCTTATGTCAATTCAACAGTTTGAGAGAGTAGATCTAACCTGGAGTCACAAAGGAAAGTGAAACCATAGAGGTATACAACGTGAGAACCAATGTCTCAAGTTCCAGACAAAGGATCAAAGCATCAGAACAAACAAAAAAGCCTCAGAGGAGACCACAAGGAGACCCTGGATTAACCCTTGCCAGCTTAGAAACTTACTGGGTGTTCTGGTGTTTTAGCATGAGGGTTGACTGACAGTCCAAAATACCACAATAAAACATCACAGCAACACCTGAAGAGTTCAGAGACAGACGTAGAAATGTCTCCTGCAACTGCAAGGTCTCCAGCAGATGCAAAAAGAGACAGACATCGGCTTAGAGAGCAGAATGTAAGCAGAGAAGAGAGTATCAGCAGTTCCAGCAGTTTTTCCCTTGGCACTGGTTGAAAAGAAGACCAATGAACTGCCAACCTGAAAGCAAACAGTAGCCACTCCAGACTAGTAATGCTTCTGTGACACAGCTTTACTGATGACTGTGCCTGTAATGCCAGACAAGGCATATTGGATATTATAACATCTGAAAATATCTTTGGTTTAATGACTCTGAATTTACACCACGTGCAGTGGAGCACAGGTTCACGTATCACATCAGGTGTCCATCTGTACTTAATGGGGTCACATCAGTGGGATGGTTTGTCAGCAGTGGATACTTTCCTCAGGAGACACAGTGCTCAGCAGGGGATGATGTTAGAAAAACAGGGATTTTCAAACAGCAGAATTTGAAGTCCTGGCATTGTTACTGCTTCCTGAGCTTGACATGATTCACATCCACAAAGGTACTTAACCACTGCTGAGAGTAGTTGCCATCATACTGATCCAGGGTGTCTCAGGTGGCCCCATATTTAGAGAGAAAACACATTTTTAACTATAACTTGCAGAAGGCAGGAAGGCAAGGGGCACTGAGTTTTCTGCTTAACCTCAGAACATCTTAAGGGTTTACACCTACACACTCCAAGAGGCAGGTTTCTTGGCTGTAAGCATGCTCTGTGCTCCGCTTCCCACTCATCTCTTGTTCCCAGCTGTGCTACACATCACTCCCAGACAGCATAATGAAGTGCATATGCTGAATCACAGATGCATTGGAGCCAGAATTTTTGGGTAACCATGTAGCTTGGAAGCAACTTTGGAGCAACTCTGCTGACACAGATAATTGCAACAGACTAAAATAATGAAACCAAGTGAAAACTCTGCAAGAAAAATCATATACTTATTGCTGCAATGCTTAACACTCTTGTATCAAGAGTGAGCCACAAAAGCAACAGTGCAAGGGCCTCGCTTGGTAACTGAATGTTCTTGGAGAATGTGATCATATAACTATTTGTATTAGTTTTTCATATGTGGTATTTAAGGGCTATAATCTTAAATTTTGGCCAAGAAAACATAATATAGAATTGAGAGCTGTTTTCAATTTTTCAAACACAGGAAATCTTAAGACAAATCCCATTGGAGAAGTTATTGGGAAAATGCTATCAAAATAAAGATTTCTGTCTAGCATTTTGCCAGGAGGCAGGCCCTGGTTACTGAATACCACACTCTACAGTGAGTATCATGTGATGCTGGAGGGATGGGAATTATCTCCTGGCACTGACCACAGTTTTTTGTGCACTTGATTCAAAGATTTCAGCTGATTTTGGGGGGTCAAGCCCTAATGCCTCTCAGCTAATGGCTGAACATCTCGATGATGTTCACCAAGTTTCAGTGGGAAGATCAAAAACTGACCTCTTTCTACTCTGAAGAGTTTTCATGGACCTTACAAGAGGAGTCCGATGGCTATAATGGTCTGCGGGCCTCCTCCACAGAGATGTGAAGGCTCTGTTGTGTTTCTCTAGGATTACATGCACATGGCCTGGAAGTAGAGGTTAGGCTATTATAACATTATTTTTCCATTTGAGGACACTGACGTGTGCCCAGAGAGAGGAATACATTCCCTTTACTTATCAAGGGAATGCATTTGGATATTTTCACTCACACTCAGCAATGGACTATTCTTAGTAACTAATAATATGCATGTGCCTTGCAGCATGCTCTTTGATAGCCTTGTTTCTATTCCTTAGGGATCAAAGATTTTACTGTATTTCTAAAGAATCCTGGAGTAAAAGAAAATGTCTTTTTCTTTTTATAACATGGCAGTTTACTGCAGTGAGAAATAAACAGAGCTGCGGCTAAGACCACTTTCTTTCTTATATACACATTTGAGGTAAAAGCATCAGGTTGACCTAATAAATATGTGCAAGGCAAAGCAGTACAAATGCAGGGTTAAAACTGCCCGCTATGAATGTTAAAGAAATTATGTATTTTTCAGTCACTTATTGAAATCAAAATTTTCAAGGTCTATTGTTTTTCTATCTCTATTTTCTAAATATTTAAACCAAGCATCCCACAGCAGTTCCAGTATATGCATGTCATTTGCAATTCCTCATGAGATTTATGGTGGTTTAATTTGTTTTAAAGCCTGAAGTACCTATAAACAAAATTAGCTGCTGGCAGGCTTAGAGACACAGAAGTGGAGTAATTTGGTACATGGTTGCCATAGCAGCTAACCTACATCTAAATTATCCTACATGCTTTTCTCAGCCATTCTCTGGCATTGTTCCTTCTGTCTGAATTGTTGGTTCCTTTTTTTTTTTTAAGCCCTGCCTTCTGCAAAGCTCTGTGTGCCACTTCAGTCTCATCTGCAGGCTCAGCCCTCACATTCTGGCATACTCTACAAGCTGCTGATATTATCCATTAATGGAAAGGGGAAGCAAGAGGAGCACAAGCAGAGTTACAGTCTTCCAGATACTCTGCCTGTTGAGAACAGCTTTCTGAAAGTTGATTTTCACTGAAGTAAACCACAGTGGTAATTCCCCTCATTTTCAGGACTTAAAGCTTGCTGCAAAATCATCGATTTTGATGAAGCTATTGCAGATTCACAGAAATATAGTAAAAGCCAAATTTGGCCTTAAGACAGTGAATTTATCAAACGATTAATGAACTTTGGTCTGAGGCTACATGGCAGTAAATCAAGGTGTTATCTCTTCAATCCAGAAAAAACAGGTTTTGAAATGCTTTGGCAATGTTTACTACCACATAGAAATATTTAAAGAAAGGGCATGAGTCCTCCAAGGTCTTTCCCTACCACTGATCTCCCTCTCAGCAGTTAGAAAACAAACCCAGTGCTATATACGAATGTTAAAGTTTTGTTATTTATTTCTGCTGAAACAGTTCCTTTCTGTCTGTTTCAGAGGAAGACCATCCCACTGGCTATTTCTGACTAACCATCCTTTTTATCTCCCTTCTTGCCAACTCTGAGAACTAAGTTGTGAGGCTGCTTCCCAGGAACCCAGCCCAGGTCTTATCAGTTCCTGACAGATCACGGATAGCTGACATGCCTTCTGCCTATGGCTGCATGTGACCTTAGGGTTTAAAGAAAGTGAGATCAGAAGATAAGAAGTAGAGTATTTACTTACTTATTTTTAAGTTTTTAGTAAGTTCAACATACTGTCAAACCAGAAGTTTTGTCGAATTTTTAAGAAGGTTCAGTTTCGTTATCAGTTTGGTTGGTTGTTAGTTTTCAGGCAATTACCTAGAATACGGTCACTGCTGTTGAAGACTTGGCATTGGCAGATACATTTGTGTGTGAAGTCAAGAAGTGGGGATTACTCAATTTATGATCCTCATATCACAAAGAAGTAGGAAAATCCCTGGATTTGTGGAATTACAGGCACTGCTAAAATGATCTCTTTTCAGGGATATTGACTGAAGACTATGAGATTCAGCAAGAGCTTTTTGATTTCTTCTGAGTTAATTTATTCAGTCCAGTCAAGTCAGGATAGCTTCCTTTTTAAAATGAACTTTCAAAATATTAAAAACCATGCAGATACTAAGCACAAGGAATAACAGAAGTAACAATGAATCTTGAGAAGTGACAACGAATAAACACCGTATGAGGATTTAGGTTTACTGAAGACCTGCCCCCATAAACGAATTCTGTGGTATTTTATTAAACAATTGGCCGAAGAACTAAAACAATCACTTTTTGGAATAACTGGGTAAGAGAGGCAGGTCTTGCAACAATATCAGGATTCCGCCCTGCAGATCTGTGGAGAGGCAAATGGTATACTATACACAAGGGTTTAAGAGAGAAGTAGATTTCCTCTCACTGCTTTTCAATTTTGGTATGTTATATTCTTCCACTCTAATTTTTGCTCTTTCACTGTAAAATGTTGCATGCACGCAATAAAAGTTTAATATGGGAAAACACTGCAGGCTGAAGTAGGCATCCTGAAGAGAGTCACAAAACTTGAAATTAAAACAGAGGCTCACCCTTCCCATTCAGAAGAATGAGGATATTTAACACTTCCTATTCAGAAAAATGTCAGATACCAAGTTAGATATACTTGTATTACATCTGTATTGCCTAATATAACAATCTCACATGAACTTCCCATGCACAGTACTTTTCCAAGGCTCTTTGAAAAAAGGCCAGAAATATTGTTATTTATGTTTTTCAGATAAAGGGACTGAGTTATGGGGAAGTAAACTGACAAATCCAGGCTTTCAGCAAATTGACCACAAGGCCTTCCATTTATCCTGGACCTCTTAGCACAGCACAGATCCCTGCAGTTATTACGGCTATTATTTACTTTTTCTCCTTCTTGCCAGAGTTTCCGACAACTTTCACTTTGGGGATACAATGTGTTTAGCAGTTATTATAGCAAGCTGTGATTCATACTGTTTGGACCTCATTCATATTTTGCGTGGCATGAGAATAAAAGTAAATTACATTCTGGAGAGCTTTGCCAATGAAATATTAAAGCAAATATCTCAGATAAAGCTCACTGCTGTGCTTTTCAGCAGTAGGGAGGGAGAAGGGAGAAGGGCAGCACATTAAATCTGATGGCTATTCTTCCTGGCCTTACAGAGAGAGTGCTCTGATGTTTTTGAGGCTGATAATGACATGATACAGCCCCCAAACTCTGTTGAGCCTCAAGGAGGCAGAGGTTCAGGAATGGTTTTCCATCTTTTTATGTACCTAAACTTATCTTCTGTTGGCTTTCAGCCGTGCCATTGGCTTCTGTGGGAACAGCATCAGCTCTTGATCAGGCTGGTCCTGATTGCTGTCTCTGTGTGCGCTGGTCTGACTCCACAGTGAGTGGGTTTGCAACTCCTCAGCTTTCTACAGGGTTCATACTCTGAATTAGTTTGGTTTTGGGTCAGACAGGTGTCAAGGGTTGCCTCAGGAAAGGGGAACAGAGGTGCTGTCAAGGGTAGCATGAGGACGCCAAAGTTTGCGTGCAGCTGGAGGTTGTGAAATGGTTCCCTTGTAGTTTGCTTGTACCGGCAACCACTGACACTAGGCAGGAGTCCCCTGTCACTAATCTATCCTTTACAGAGTTCATCAGTCCATTATTTCATACCTGGCCTTGCTGCCCGTTGGCTTTACCATGTTTCAGCCTTTCACTAGACTGTGCTGGACTGCAGATGCCCCTGACCTGCCTAGTCCTACCAAGGTGTGCCCAAAAAATGACATCTTCACTTTTTACACGCATCTACCACTGACACAGGTGTAAGTGCACAGGGAATCTGATGGTGGCCACACAGCAGCATTCTCCTTTGTCTTATACTCGAGCCACTATGGATTTCAGGTTTTTTAGGCAGTGTTACTGCACTGGTTATTGGGAGAAACCTTATGCCGTATATTATCCTGTATATTTGAAACAGGTGTATCCCCCATCAAATTAACTCTTGGGAGAAAATTTCCCTCACTAACCACCAGATCCCCACCACCATACCTCAAAAAACCACATCCCCATGGGTAGAGGGATATGGCTCTATCACGTCACGCTTAACTGTGCATTAGGGAGCAAACCATGAGGGTGGAAGTAGTGAGCATGGCTTTGAAGCCACGCCTGCCACGGCTCAGCAAAAAGCATCCTTCTCTGCTTGAGGAAGATGGTTGGACCAGGAAGTGTCTTCCCATCTCAGACACTATGATCTTGCGATGTTTGCTTCAAACTGTTTGCTCTCTCCTGTGTGTCTGTCTGTTTGAGTTAAGGACATGAATGTCCTTCGTCTACCTGCAATCCCAGCTTGCCCGCAGCGTGGTCGGGATGACAGAGCAGGGCACAGGCGGCCGGGCGAGGCTCTGCTTCACGCGTGGGCACCGGCATACCAGAGTGCCACGGGCTGGGAGCGGCGGCTGTGACCGGCGGCTGTGACAGCAGTCCAAGGCCCGGTGCCTCCTGCCAGAGTCCTTTCACAGCCAAAACCAAACGAGTTTCGGGATGGCAGAGGCAGGCGGGAAGCACCTGCCCGCACCGCACGCGGCAGCCCTGCCCTCCCTGGGCGCACCGGCGGCGGGCGGTCCGTGCCGAGGAGTGACCCACACTAGTCAAAGCCCCCGCGGCCGCTCCTCCGCCCCCGCGGNCCGACCCGCCGCTGGCAGCAGCGGCCGACGGCTTCTCCCGCGGTGTTGGCGTGCGGGTCGCTTAAGCCATGGGGAATGGGATGAACAAGGTAACCCCGCTCGTCGTTGTCGCCGTGCGCGAGTGCATGTGCGCGGGCCAGCGCAG
>VXBB01007092.1:37850-98406 GCA_013399915.1 Illadopsis cleaveri
CCCCCGACCCAACGCCGCCGCTCCCGCCCCTCCGCCACCGCGGCCGGCGCTTATTCATCCTCCCCGGAACGCCCGCCGGCCGCGGCAGGTGGGGCAGGTCTGCGGCGCGGGGGTCTCTGGGACGCGTAGTTCCTTGAGGCGAGCGGCGGCGGCGCGGCGCGGCGGCACGGACTACAAGCCCCAGGGAGGCCCGCGGTGGCCGCACCACGCGTGGGGCGGGGGCGGGAGCGGCGGGGGGGGGGNCGGCCACCCGCTCCAGGAACAAAGGCCAGGGCAAGAGGGCTTTTCCCTTCGGTTTTAGGGGTCCCCCGCCTCGGGGCGAGGGCGGAGGGACGGAGACCGCGGCCGCGCCGCTCCCTCGGGGCGCGCCGCCTCCTCCTTCCCAGCCGCAGCGCGGGCGGGCGGGCGAGAGGGGGGCCCTGGTTTCGGTGGTGTGCTTGGGCTTCCCCTTCCCCAGCGAAGCGACTTCCCGGCGGTCGGCGAGGGCCGCCGTGCCCCCGGCGCCGGGGTTCAGTGCCTGGTCCGTGTCCCCCAGCCGTGGGGGCTGCCGTGGGGCACAGCCGGCACCCCCTGACCCGCGGCAGGACCCGGGGCTGGGGCTGTCAGCGAACGCGGCGCTGAATCGTGTCACTTGGCCGAAGGTCGCTCCGCTCCCAAGGCGCGGAGCAGCCGCTGGACACGGGCTGTTGCTGGAGGGCTGGGCCCGCCCGGTGCCGGTGGGACAGGAAAGCGCTCGGCACCAGTGGGGATCGCAGTGAGGAAGAGGAAGGAAGATGGATCTGTTTTGCAAAGGGTGTTGGCCTTTTGGCAGTAGGGGGCTTATTGTACGCACCGATTCCCCTGGCGTGTCATAGTGGTTATCTAGGGACCACTGTGATTTTTCTCAGTATCTCCACCTCTGTTTAAAACACAGGTTTGAAAGTGTGGTGGTAACTAGCCTTTTATATATAGCTTACTATGAGGAACAGAAGTTGAGTCATCTCTGTCTTACATCCTGCTTTGAGTGCTTTGGGAGTAGCTTTGCTGTGTGCGTGGTCTCTGACAAAGCAGAGAACAGCTAGAAATAGCTCCTCACATGTTGTCCCAGTCTGACATCCTTGCCACTGGAAGTCAGGTTGAAGAACATCCAGAGTGCTTAGTGTGCCACCTGGACGGGGAAGCCTTATCCTATGGGATATTGAAATAGAGATATTGAAATAGAAACCTTTGACAGGGAAAAGATCTGGCTGCTGGGGAATTGAGTTAGTGCGTAGGAGTTAGAACCTCCCTTGGTCCTTTTCTCAGCTTTTGCTTTCAAAGTCTGGGAATAATGCTGTGATATTAGCTGCTCGTTGATATTAGCCTTCTAGAAATGGCCAGTTAGGAAGAAATACAGCTAGGAAAATTCCTTTTAGGATTCTGGTGTGTTTGTAATATTTTTCTTGGAATGCTTGAAATTATCAGAATGTTTAGAGGATGCAGTATGGGATGCTTAAGTTGCAGTTTGGGGACGAAAAAAAAGTAAAACCAAAAGGGCAACTCTCAGCCCTTTGAAGCTGCGTTACATTTTGCTGTGATACTCTGTGGGTAGGAATTGGCAGTCTGTGACTGGCCAATTTGGTCACTTCAGTTCTGTTTAATGTTGCCCTGTACCTGTTGACTTGTACCACCTGGTGCTTTCAGGACCAAGCATAACACTACTTGGATTTTTCTCCCTTTTCTTATGGCTGTATCCAAGAGGTTGAGATGTTCAGCAGTTTGGGAAGGGCTGGCTCCTTTGAGGAGGCTACAGTCATGCTGGGTACTGCCTATCAGGGTTTATATTTGTAAGGGTCCCACATGCTGGTCTGGAACTTGCTGCCTTCTGAATGTGCCCCTGGATCATCTCTCCCTTCTGATCTTGTGAGCTGGCAAAGCTGGAGGGGCAAGGGGGAGCATGGAGCCGTCAGTGCAATGTAGGGAGTATTTGCTTCACTCAGTGTAGTCAGTCAATACAAATTGCCTTAGTTTCCAGCTGAAGTGTGTTTCCTGTGGTAGAGCTGTATGCGGATGGTAGGAAAAAGTAATCAGCTTATTTGATGGTGGATTATTTCATTTAAGGAGTCCCTTTGTACTGATGCGGAGGGAAGAGGATTAATGATGGCCTGTAATGGGTGCTGTAAGAAAGAGCTCCAGGGACTGCTGTAGCCTCTGGATGCTGATCCTTTTGCAATGGCATGGTCCCCTCCTTATTTTTATGTCCCATGATGCTGACGTATTTCACAGCAAATAGCAGTTGCACGTGACTTTATGTGGCCATTAGAGTGATAAGAGCTGGAGGCCTGGCATTCTTTTTAGGTGGAGTTTGTCTTTCATTGCTAATTTTCTCTGTAAAATTAGCCTGGCCTGGTTTCTTTCCTAAAGCCCATCCAAGCCTTCTGACACTTCCCAAATTAAACTGAAAGCATTTGTTCATACATACTTTTCTTACTCTATTCAGAGAAGGAGAATTGGCTTGTGAATGTGCATTGACCTGCCTAGTATTAATTTTCAGTACTTCACATTTTTTTCTTGTATTTTTAAGATGTATATTTTACAGAATGAGTAATGAAGTCTGACCTAGGAGCTTGTCTCAGTGGTCTGATTTCTGTTCATGGTTAATGTCTAACTTTGACTTGTATTCAAAGTTCAAGTTGAAGTCTGTGGTTGAAATGTAGAAAGATGTTTTCCAGGAGCTGAAGTCTAGCGGCTGAGATGGCGACAAGATTTGACTATCTGTGAACAGGATCTTGGTGAGGAGCTCTTCCTGGGGTTTAGTTGTTGTTTAGTGCTGTTAAAGTTAACTGACAGTTATTCATGTAAACTCTTCAGAAGATTCGAATGTTATCTCTACAAAAAGGGCAGATAAACCCTGTTTGTTGTAGGAGTGGATTCATAAGAAATTTAAACCAGTGTGGCTAGTTACAGCTGAGGTAGCCAATTTTATGGAATTCAGAGAAGCTGTGCCAGTTCATGTCAGCAGCAAATCCCCCTCCCTGATGTGTGCCACTCTCTTGTACTACTGGATGAAGGTAGACTTATCTTCCCTTTTTACAGTGCCTGGCCATCTCTGAGAAAGCCCCATGGACTTCACTGGAGAGCCCATCAGTACTAAAACAGCCAGAAGCAGCGTTGGGCAAAGAGTTAGATGCTTTGTTATAAGCATTTGTTCATACAGGAAACAGAAGCAAAGTAGCCCTTTAAGCCATTTTCCAGAGAGGTGTATTGTCAGCCAGAACTGACAGAAGCATAAGCATCTGCTGTCAGTTCCAGGGCTTGGTCTTAGTGCAAAGTGGAGAACATGAGCTGATCTCATGTGAGGTACAAGCTAAAACAGACGTTGGTGCCCTTGTCCCTTGGTTGTGCATTCTTGCATCGGTTGCTTGGTCTGTGGTCATTTTCTCAATGTTTTGGATCATATAAAGAGGCTACTGTTTTTATTCATATAGCAGTGGTTGAGAAGTTCACAAAAACAACCACCTTATTTTTCTACTCTTCTGATTCCCACCCCTTCTCTCTCACACCCCTAGCAGCCATCAGCCTTCATTTTGCGCAGCCCGGGGTTGCAGTTACTGAAGGCAGTGTGAGATGACACAGCTGAAAGTTCCCAGCCATAGTTGAGTACTGAAGTATTAGTCAGCATGACATGAAGATTCACTTCTTTCCAGGTAGCTTTCACCCATAGTAATGTTTCTTGCTTCTAGAATGACTAGTACAACAGGGATAACAGCTGTCCTTGGTTTCATGGTGTCCTAATTACCTGTCTAGCATACAGCATTGCTTCACGATGCACAAATGCAGACTTCTGGATTTTTTCTCCTTTGCCAACAAGAAACCTCATTTCTGCAACCCCCCAGTGTTTCTCAGTATCTTTAATTTCTAGTGTCAAAGCTTAATGACTGTGACTGGAAATCAGGCTTTTATTCTCTCTTGAGAATGCACATTTGATGCAGAAATAATGTCCTGAAGTCTAAAATGCTGTACTCTACAGCAGTGGTGGTGTGACGGAAGATTTGTGCTGCAGATAGGAAATACCAGACATCTATTTTAAAATACCAGAAAGCCTTTTAAATTTTTTTTCATTTTTTGTGCTTAAGTTGAGGGAGCGCACTGGGGTGATCTCATTGGTGAAATTCATTCATAACTTGAGTCTCTTTTTCTTTAGAACATGATTTTGTTTGCAGAATTTAGCCTCTTTGGCAATAACTCTTGAGTACTGTCCTCTCTGGAACTGCTACAGGCTTCTTTTGCCTAGCCCGGGATGCAGCATTAGAGCTGCACTTCCAGCAGTGTCATTAAGAGTGCTTGAAATACTGAATTGTCCCTTGAAACCATGATTCTTGTGCACATGGAAGGGGACAGCAGGATGTTGTATAGGTTCTTTATCCTACACGATACCCTGGCATTGGAAGTTGCCCTGGGGATTTTTTTCTGTCTTTGTGAGAATGTTGAGTTTGTACAAATGAAGAGGCAAGGAAGAAGGAGAAGGCTGTCTGAGCTTATCTTTGCAAAATGTACAGGTGCCCAAGACTAAAGAACTGTTTTCTTGATGAGCCAGTGCTGTCAATCAGTCCTTAATTTGCAAGCAAGGGGTCTACAAACAATAAGGTACAGCAAGGGTCCCAGAGAAGCCCTCTTTCTGTATCAGGAGGGAGAATTGAGCCCTGTGTTTAAAGCTGGTGTGACACAGCAGGCAGAGAGAGATTGCCCAGCAAAGCCTAAAGGGAGGAATGTTTGCACAAACCAAAGCTGCAAGGAGTGCAAGACGTGCTGCAGCCTTTCTGTTTCCATCAAGGCTCGATAAATAACAGCGAACATGACACTTTGAGCAGATGAAAGCCCTGAAGTTAGAGCAGGTCAGAAGCTCTTTTACAGGCTTTTCTGCTGGCCCTGCTAACCGGTGCATGGTGAGCAGGGTCACCTTTCAGCAGGAAGGTTGCAGTGAGACGGAGGCCGTGGCAATAATCCCTGATGAAAAGTTCTTCAAGACTTTCGGGACTTCGAGGCTGCCGGTTTGAGCTAAATGGGTGGAGTTTTCCCTTTAAATAGCTGTGCCTGAGAGACTGTTGCTGCTGTTGTGGTGACACTAGGGTGTTGCTAAGGCTATAGGAAGTCAGTGCTGACATATCTGTATTGGTGGTATGCTAAGCATGGACTGAAGAAAATGGATCATGTGGTTTCACCACCACAGTTCTGATCTCCTCAAAGGATGTGGGTGTGGGTCAGAGACTTCAGGTGGCAGAGAACAAAAATCTTGGCTGGCAAATGTGTGTTCAGTGTGCCTAGGGTTTTTTTGGTGTCCTTACTGCTGTTTCCAAGTTGGGAGGGTGGGAGGGGTAGCACCACGGTGTCACCTGCCTCTGTGTCTGTGCATGCACGTGCCCTCAGACTGCACATTCTGGTCCTTGGGCAGACCTTGAAACTCCCCAGTTAAAGAATGTCCTGTAACTGACACCTGTGCAGGCATCTGAGAGTGGGGGGTGAGTGAGTATATCTGGGAGAGAAACATGCATTTCACAGACTTTCAGCAGTTCCCTTTCTATGTGAGCACACAAGTCACTGTTTGCAGTGATTTCCTCTAAGAGCTCCACAGTGCTGCAGCCCTGACTTGCATGGCTTTGCACTTCAAAAGCTTTGAAGGATGTCATTTTGCAGGGCTTTTTCCAGCTTCCTTAGCAACTTTAGGCAAATCACCTTAGCTGTGTGAAGTTTCATCATTAGTTCCATGAGGGTAACTCTTACCCTGCTGGGGGGGGCAGGGGAGGGCTGTGTTGGGAGGCCGCTTTGTAATTTGTAAACCACATTTGCTGTCCTTGGAGAGCCTCCATTAAGTGAAAGAATCCCCACGATTAACAGCCCCCTCTGCCAAGGAATACTGTCAAAGCTCAACGTGCCTAGAGCTGTCTGGTTTGAGAAGGTTGCAAAGAGGCACGAAATGTTGTCAGCATGTTTTAGATTGCATTTCACAACAGTCTGCTAAAGTAGTATGTTCCATCCTGTATGCAAATTGAACTTTGTCAAATTGTCTTGCCACAAGATATCTATATTTGATGCTATATTTCTTTCTCACAGATTCTTCCTGGCTTGTTCATTGGCAACTTTAAAGGTAAGATTAGTTTTACTATTATCTCTAGGATTTCTTAGCAGGGCTCTTAAGTTGTTTTGCAGGCACTCAGAATTCTCTGGCATCTCTGTAGCTTTTTAACCCCATCTTGCTTCATGTCTGGATTCACCTGGTAGCACTTAAAGAAGAGCTTGTTTGTTCTCTCGTCTGCGTGCTGTGCTGCAAGTACTTTGAGAAAAGTAAAATGAATGCCACCTCCCTGGAGCATGCTTCAGCTGGAATTCCTAACCATTGGCCTGCCTTAAACCATTCCCATGCTTGGCAAGCAAGCCTGTGAGCTAGGCAGATTCTTTGTAAGGCTTATTGCAAGTCTGCCTTATAAGTAAAGGCTTACTATGCCTCCTGCTCATTGCTTTCATTATTTTGGTTATTTATAACAACTGCTAAAGAGTTCTGTTATCACTGCTTGTGAGACTGATAGGTCTGCTGGTTGCAGCCTGACCACTGATACTCACACTGTCTCTGTTGCAGATGTAAGTTTCTATGGATTTTTTTCCTTTATGCGGGAGGTTTATTTTTTGTGTACAGAAAAACAGACACATTTATAAAACACACAAAACCTTATGTAGACATCCAAATTAATGGCCTGTTCTCAAAGCACTCTGTTAGGCTGCTGTTCTGGCTGACTCTCCCTACTCTGAAGTAAACCAGTTGTGCATGTACAGTTGTTTTGATAGATGTAGACCCCATATTTCCTATGCTTGGGTAAAACAGCAGAGCAGGGCTTACAGGGGCTCCTGCAATACCCTCTCCTTCCTGGGCCGTCTGATACCACACCCAGTCTGTTGAGGCTGGCAACGTCTACACTGGGTTTAGATGGTGCTGCATCTTCTCTCTGCCTCATGCCCCCTTGTCCTTCCTTGCCTCCCCATCCCAAAGCCTTTGAGTTCAGTGTTTTTTGCCTGATTTACTTACTTCTGGATCTGCTGCCCCGTATTGTGGATCCAGTGCTTGCTGCCCTTGGGACGTGGAGCTGATCACTTTGGAAGGCAGCCTGGAGGTACATGTGAGGTTAAAAGCTGCCTTTTGCTGCACCATAAACACAAGTACAATGGCTACTTTGTGAGGGACTTAATTGTGCCATGGTAAGGAAAATGAGTGGATAGAGGTGATTTCATGCTGATAATGAAAGTAGAAAAAAGAACATTTATAGGAAAAAATGAAAATACGGCCAAGAGGATAGTTTTGAAAACCCTTTGGATGGACCACTGCATTGTCTGATGACAAAATTAACTAACTTGGTCACCGCCATGTTGCTTCCTCTTTTGTTTTCTGTTCCTAAAAGTAATTCAGGCGAGAGGTGGAATTGGGAAGATATTGGATAGTGGAGGTTTCAGGTAGTCTGGCAGGATGGGCCCTAGTAACGTGGCTCTCATGGTCTCTGTCACCACAGCCATCCCACTGGTAAGCCCTTGCCCAGGGGAGTGAAACTCAGCAGGAGCATCTGTTTGCTGGAGCAGCTCTGTTTGCAGTGCAGAGGAGATGGCCAAGGTTGTGGAGTGAGTCAGCATCTCTGCCCACACCAGGCCTGCTGGCTGCTCTCCGTGTGCCTCGGGAGCAGCCCTGGGATGGCACGGCACACCTGCGCCGAGAGCAGAGGCGTGCAGGTGGAGCTGCTGTGAGTGGGAAGGGTTCCTGGGAACCTTGCTGAAAAGAAAGCAGAGGCTGTAAAATGCTTCTGCTTACCTCCATAAAAGAGAGGAAAGACAAGTTGACTTTAACGCCAGTGTTTGTTATGGAGTCTGTTTTTTAAAATGCAAACAAAATGTCCGTTTATTTACTGTTGTGATCTTTGCTCATATTGCATTTAATTATTATTTCTACCCTCAAAAGTACCTGTTATAATCTCAGATAAGCTACCATGCCTGGAGAGGAAAAGATAGGTGTTGCAGTACTTCACCAATACAAGAGCATACTTTTACAATTCTTGCCCTTTTCTGCATCCCTTGTCCCTCAACACCCCCTTGCCTCACTGCTTAGGAGCAGTTGCAGCAAGCTCTCTGTGCAGTGAAGTCATCCCATTTAGGAACAGGTTGTTGGTTAATTACAATGTACTTTTCTGGAGGAGTTTGATCCTGATGTTCTTTGGGCGTGTTCTGATTTGTGACACTTTTTAAAGGAGTGACTAATGAGCATTGAGACTGCCACAAAGGGGATTATTGACTGAGGAATACTAAGCAGCATGTGCTGTTAGGATTGGTCAGAATATCCTCATTTGGGCAGCTGAAATGACTAGCTACTCGTAAAGACAGGGGTTTACAAAATTATTTCCTGTAATGCATTTTTGACCAGTCTCCCATTCTTCAGCTTAAGACTGATAGTTTGAGATTGAATAAAGTTGCATCTTGTCAGTAAGAGGAGGAAACACTGAATCCCTGGTGTTGTGCATCTTGCCCAGACACAGGGCTGAGAATTCGAGGCACTGTCTGAGTCCCTGAGTAGGGGTGGAGAGGAGGGAGCTTCTCCTGAAGCTGAGTCAGGGGAATGTCTGTAAATCGCTCTGATCTGCCCTCTGGAGGATAGCTGCTCCTCAGGGAGCCTGGGCGTGCAGTTTCCAGAGCTAAATCAAAGTACCATCCTACTCACACTCCTGTCTCGCTGCTGCATGGGGCACCTCTGGGAGCACTGGCAGGCTGGGAAAAGGCACAGTTCTTCCAGATGGATGTCTTGCTGCTGAGTGAAAGTACGATGTTTGAGATGTTAAACACTAACTCTAAAGGGCTGTTGTCTGGGGAAGGCATTCAGCAATTGTTCTGATTGGGGAATTATTATTCACCATTCAGCTATATTTCTACTTTTAGGCCTAGTAAACTTAAACACAGTCTGTGACAGAGCAGTGCAAATTCTATATTTGACTGGGGGATAAACTGAGGCCCAGAAGCAGCTTGTGAAATGAACCTGTGGCAGAAATGGGAGCTGAGCTTGCTGCTTCTGTTTCATTTGCTGCTGCAGAAACCTCTAAGCACATAGACTGAGAAGGGTTTTAATAACCACCTTAAGGGTCTTTAAGGTAGAAAGTTACATGTAGTGCTGATTATGGAAAGCACTGAAGTATCTCCTGAAATCCCCCTAAGTCCACAGAGCTTGAGTATGTCTCTGGAAAACTTTCCTGAATAAGCACAGGTCTTGGCGATAAGCACAGTGTTTATTCTGATTTCAAGTGCTTTTTATCTTACAGTCTCTGTAAGTATGATTCAGCTCATCAGTAGCATATGAAAAGTGTGGTAGGCAACTGAGAGGGTATATTTGAGATTGCACAGCTAGAGGGCAGAAAAATTCAAGAAGAACCATAGATGTCCATATAAAATACAAGACAATCTGGTCTGAAAGCCCAGAAGGAAACACAGCTCTTGGGATTCTTGTGTGAAAGTGAAGGAGGAGTTATTTCTTTGCAAATGGGAGAGTAGGGGGCTAAGAGGGAAAAATGAGGGAAAAGAAAGAGGAAGTTAACTCTTCTTTCTGCCTCTAGTTTTGGAGAAAATCAGTTTTATTTCATTTGTACCTTACAGATGAAATGCAGTCCTCTCAAAAGACAATTTATTGTGGGACTGCGTGTCCAATTGTCTTCTGCACCTGATGTCCCTTGAAAGTCACCTGTGCTCACAACAAAAATGGCTGCTTTGTTCCTTAAGGGAATGACAGGACAGCATGATTCTCTGCACAAATGGAAAAAAAAAAAAGTGTTTATTCTGATGAGAGATTCTTAGTGGGTGCTCAGTTTGCTTCCAAACCAAGAGGTGTGGCAGTAGCAGAAACTAGAGACTCAAGAGTGTTTCTACCTTGAATATTAAAAGCTTATGTTCTTCCTTGTTTGTAATCATTCAAGGTTTTTCCCATGGAATATTTGGGGGCTTTTTAATTTGAAGGGGAAAGCCACAATATGAGGTTTAATTTCCCCCAAAGAGTCCAGTGTTGCTGTGGATGGTCTGGAGAGTCTTGGGGAAGTTTCTGCCCTTCCCATTACTAAGTGTATAAAAAGGCAATGCCTACCAAGTAGTTCTGCTGTGTTTCTAAAATCAGTTAATTCCTGTTCTCATCTCCTTAGTTTTTTTTTTTTAAGTTCCATTTCCTAAGGCTTTATATCAGGTACTGAAAACAGGAGAGGATGGAGATACCATTTGCTTTTTCAAGTTTGCCTTTTGAAGGAAGACAGTTTATTGGTACTCCATTAAACAGAGTACTGACCTCTTTCCCCCACCTTTCTTGTTCCCCAAAAAGGTCCTTCTGAGAGGATGGGACAAAATATGTTTTAGAACAAAGTGTGGAGACAGGAGAGGTGGAACTTTTGTTCATGTACACAGTTTATGTGTGTGTCTGTAACTGCACATAACTGGATTCAGGAACAAAGCTCTCCTGATGGGAAACCATTCTCAGTAATAGCTTTTAGTGCTCTGAACCACTGCAGAGGATGTTCTTCTTTAGGTGGCTGTCTCTCTAGCTCTCTCCAAAGTAAAAAATAAAATGTAAACAAAAATTTGCTTTATATAATAAAAAAAAAAGGTCTGATGATGATGAAATTGTAGTCTCTATACATCTGCAGATTGAGACTTAATACTGTTGTACATGCTGGTCTGACTTGCCTTCTCTGAGAGGAAGTCCTTCTCTCTCACCTTACATTTCTGTGGAGGCACTAAAATACTGAAGTAAGAGAGAATGGTTGTAGGTACATTTGAGACTTCACCACTGTAGTGTTGGAGTTGTTCAGTCATTGATATATCTTAACTGCAGTGGTTGGAGCTGTGTCTCTTTTGCTGATGGGGGATGGAAGCACACTGCACTAGGTGATTTGCTCCCCAGTCACACAGTAAGGCTTCCCACAGCTGCAGGGAGACAAATTCTGATGAGCCCCGGTCCCATTTTGATGACTTTGGCATTGCTTTTGCATTTAAGTGTTTGCAGCTCTCTGCATGAGTAGAAGTTAAGCTTGGAGTCATAGTATGAAACTGAGGGAAAATAGGCTAAATGTGAGAGGGAGAGAGGAAGACTTCCCCAGTGTGAATTGTGTCATTTTGTGTGAGGAGTTTCCCAAAGGCTTTACTCAAAAGTCTACATCTGCATTAGCTGAGAAGCATTTTGCTATATGAAACAGAATGTTAGGTAACCTGTTGTGAAGAATAACACCACATTTGAGGCACCCTTTAGAGGATGGACATGAGGGGCTCTGATAGGTAGGTTTAATCTTAACATTTGAAAATGGGGTGTTTCACACTGTGATTTCAAAAAGTGAGCCTGCATGTGCTTGTGCTACAGCAAAGAAGTTAGAATTACTGTGGTGATGGTGGTTCTTTTGGTTTTTGGTGGTTCTTTACATAACCCTTAAATACTTTTTGTTATTTATGGTATGAGACTGTGAGTGACAGGATATCTTATTTGTACTGCTGTTTAAATAGCCTTATCTGTAGTATCTATAGAGACTTAAGGCAGGTGCTGGGGAACCAGGGGAATTTCCCCTTTGTAAACTGTTTGAACTTTAGATCCAGATAGTAGCTGGGAAGATTTTTCTCCTCTGCTTTAGCTAATTGAATGGTTATTTCCCAAATATATTAAGCACCTGCTGGCTACCTGGTGACATAGGTCTGGCATGGCCATGTCCGGCTTGTTTCTAGGAATATCTGAAATCTCACTGTATAGTTTTGATTTGCTGAAATTCCTTTAGCCTAAGTCTCTGTTAACTGAAGAGGTAAGGGACTTTAGTCTTTTTGAGTTGTACTATGTCCATTAGGCCTTTCAAACTGGTTCAAAGCAGTCAGCATTTAATTTGGATCATATCTTTTTTTGAAGCAGATTGCCTTATGTGGCAAGATATTTCTTACCAGTAGGTCATACTGATAATTAGAGAGAGCACCTCATTGTGGTAGGTGTACATTAACACTATGAGTTCTGGCCAGCAGGCTCTGAAGTCTGCCCTTAGTTTTTGAAAAACAGAAAACAGTGATTTTTAGGGGCACTTAGACTGGTTTCTGGGCTTCCAAATCCTTGCCTGCTTAGGTGTTCCCTAAGGAATTGAGACTGCCCTACAAACTGTTAAAAAAATCTGAAGGTCAGATGGATTAGAGGACCTCGCCTGGCAAGCATTAGCATTTCTTCTTTGAAATGTTTGCTCTGAGTTTTTTAGGAAATTTTATTTGTACTGTGAAGCTAGGCTTTAATTCTGTTTCAGACAGAATTTGTGTTAATTCTCTCCTGAAGGATTAGGCATCTGTGTTGATCATGCAGGCTTGAGCAGTAGTGAGTAAAATCCTTGCAGTTTTGACTCTTTTCTTCATTTTATTAGCTGTAGAGAAGCTTTCATAATTGGATTAAGCTTAAATTTTATTGCTTGTTACTGTGCTCACTTGGATCTTGTCTATGGGGCAGTATAATTAAATGTCCAGCTCTTCTTTGTGATGTAGAAAAGGCATTGAAACTTTATAGTGGGTGGATAAGACGACACAAGAGACACTAATTGAACTCTCACATGTACATAAAGAACATCCAGGTGATGCTATTATTTTTGTACCTAGAGAGAGCCGGTTTGAAACCTTTGTGGTCAGTGCTCTCTTTTTGTGTGCAACCAGGCTAATGTGAACAGATTGTATGGGCAGATTTTGAAGGCAGGTGTTCACCTCACAAAACCACTGCTGTATTTGCCATGGTGTGCCATTCTCAAGCAAGAAGGTCAGAAGTAAATGGACACAAGCTAACTTTTACCTGTATTGGTGGTTCTTTCAGGTCATTTTCTGACATGCTGATAGTTTAGTATGGGGAAAGTTGCTCAGTGATGACAGATAGTCTATTTTGCCTGTTTTCTCATAGAATCAAGCCTATGGTTTTGTCCTATCTAGCATCAAATTTTCATTCACCCCAGTTTTCTTTCCAGTTTTGAATGTCTGAAACCCCTTGGTTACAGGTCTAGGAACCACTTTTTCACAACTGCACTTCCTTGCTGTAGCGTTTTGCTTTTTCATACATTCGATATCTTTATCGCCTGTCCCTCTTTAGGCTTAAATTATCATTTGTATTGGCTAAATGCAAATTTTTCGCTACTAGTTCACAGAAAGTAAGAATCTTGTTATTGTCTTGGCTTGTCTGCTGGGACCTCAGTTCAAGTGATATGATTAGCTTCCCTTCTCAGACCTGGATATCACAGGGTCTGTTTCCCAAGTGAAAATGTATTCTCTGAAGGGGGATTTGTGGGTACAGAGGAGGTCAGATACTCCTTTTACAGCTCTGAGTGCGTGTTCAGATGTCCATCACCTGCACACAGACGTGCACAGACTTACATTTCAGATGCAAAATACGTGAAACTTCTGACTTGAGAACACATTCCTGAGTCACTTAAGCTTGGTCTTTATATAGTATATAATTTGTTTTGGAGTTAGAAGTGTGTCTTCCCGTTACCCACTCTGATGATGGTGTTCTAGAACAGCTGCATTTGAGGTTTTGCCTGGCTTTATGCAGCTTCAAAAGGAAATGTATCAACAATAAGTAACTTTTCAACATGCACTCATTGAAATGCTATTTCAAGAGATTAAAAAAAATTATCTTCCTTTTTTCCCTCTATCACAGATGCCCGAGATGTAGAGCAATTGAGTAAGAATAACATTACGCACATTCTTTCAATCCATGACAGTGCCCGCCCTATGCTTGAGGTAAGAATGTTGGGGGACTCCACAGTAAATCTTTACTTTGCAGTTGACTGTTGCATTCATCTTGGGGTTATTTTTTGTTCTGTGCAATTGGTGTTTTGAGACTGATTTTCTTGAAAGCTGTAGTTTGGAGATCCAGCCACAGGTTTTGTTGTTGCTGCTGTTAAAACGAGAAATCTAACTGACAAAGGAAGAGAACTACACTGTCAATCTGTGTAACACAATAATGGGATTATGTTTTTAATTTAATACTAAAGGTAAGTTTCCTTCTGTGTAGAGTTTAAGCATCATATAAACAACATTCCTTCCCCAGTACTAACCCTTCTTTTTTCTTGGGCCCCTTCCTTGAATCTTTCTGGCAGATGGGTTTGCAGTCCTTTTCTATGTGAAATAGCCTTATTTAGGCTTATTTGGAGTGTGGGAGGAACCAGTGATCCTCACATAATAGATCTAAAATAGCAGGGCATCTGTAGTCTCCAACACTTTAACATAAAGTATTATTGCCATTTTACTGAAGGGAAACTAATCAGAAGAACTGTATTTGCTGTGTCATCTTGAGCAGGGAAGGGGCTGGGAACAGGATACAGGTCTCCTCTGTTGGATAGCTGTGCTTTCCTCTTTACACCAGCTTACCTTGGAGGGGAGTCTGGCTGGACTTTGCTACATCTTAAAATCCTGTTATTTGATTTATGTCAGAACTATTATCCTCTAAAATTTGTTCATTCCTTCCCTGTGTTTCACTTCTCATGAAATGTGGCAAAATTGTGGGTAAGGCGGTTGTTGGTGTTAGCCCTCATATGCTGCTGGGAATCTCTGCTTTTCTTTTTCTTCATGCAAAATGTCTCCAGTGATTTCAGTCCTTAAACGACAGAATTTCCACTTCTCCCACTCAAGTCAATAGGTAAGCCAAACAAGAGGTGTCCCCAGTAGTCACAACCAACCCCAATATCAAGATAATGGTGACCTCTGGGTTGACCTTGGGTTTATAAATGTGCTGAAGCAGAGCTTTAGCTGTTGGCTTTGTTACACTGTCTATTTGACTTGTGTTGTGCCTGATGCTTGTTTAAGTCTGTTTCAGACTGAATTTCAAGAGTGCTCTTAGTTGAAGAGGTAAACATTTGTGCTGAGTAAGGGAGATGTCATGTTGCTTCTAGGGTGCTGGTCTTTAAAATGAATGGAATTTTGTTTTGTTTTATTATGATTAGGAAACTAGGAAGGCTGATTATGGCACAGATCAGCTGCAGCCTCAGGCCAGTGCTTCTGGTGGTGGTGGTGGTAGTTTTGGCAGCCCACACACCACCTCCTTGCTTGTGGTGGTGCATTTGTTTGTGAGGCTGCATGGTAAATAGAACTGGGAGCTTTTGTGGTTTAAATATAACCAGGTCCCTATTTCTTCCTCTAGTTACCACCACAAAAGACATGAAGGATTATGTTTACCCACATCTCTTCCCAATCTGGTTTACAGCAGTGTCTCAAAAGTTACAGTGGCATGTGAACAGTGACTGGGTTAGGTTTGATTGCTTCCTTTGTTATTTACGTCTGTGCCAGGTTGTAGGTGGGTTTGTTTACAGCTTGTGATTCCATATTGTGCTTGGAGATTGTTCTCATGTCCACTAAAATGAAATAGGAATGTTTTCCCTATGTACATCCCTCATCACCTTCCTCCCCAAATTTCACTTATGGAAGTGATTACTTTTGTGTTCAGGAATCATCTGATGTTATTTCAACTTCTAAACATGCAATTGCAGTGATAAGGGAATATATTTTCCCTGAGATACCCTGTTTTATGTGTATGCATTTGTGTGAATGCTGATCACCTGTAAAAAGCTGCCTTTGCTTCTGCAGTAGTTGCCTTTGTCTTTAATTTACAATATCTCCAGTGTTCCCAAGTCCTGTAGGACATGTAGGTACCTGTAGGAAATGCTACAAATAATTCATTAGACAAAGCTTTCTGTGCATGCTAAGGAAGGTAAGTATTTTTAGACATTGTAAAACCAGTAGTGTTTTAGTAGCATGTTATCAAAGACAATTTGGTCTTTCCTGCCTGTCTGTGGAACAAAGTATATGGATGCATACTTCAGCTCCCAGAAGTCACAAATTACCCACATCTTACTTGTCAGATTTTGAAGTTTCATCACTCTTTTGATGCAAAAATACCTCTGAATAGGGCACTTAAAGTGGTATATCAGAAGTACTGATTCTGTACCCAGTGCTGTTGGGTAGAGAATGAAAATGCCCAATCTGACTTTGTCATTCATAGTCAAGAATGCCATACGACTGTATGCATGGTCAAGAATGAAAGCAAACATCAGTCTATGCGGTGAACACCAACTTGCTACAGGTTGTAAAACTCTTTTCTACTGTAGTAATTCAAGGCTTTGCCCCTCTCTGTGATGTTACAGACTGTTTTTACCTGCTTGTTTGAAATGCTACAGTACCTTTTAAAAAGTATGCTTTCCTGTGTGACTTACATACTGCAGGTTTTGGGTCTAGTTTGCTTCAGTTCCTCATAAGTTAGTAAGCTATTAGAAAATGATCAAAGAGTTTCACAACAAAGTATTATATTGGTTTAGGTTACATGTGCCTACTGAGATATACTTAAAAAGAAAGTTTTCTTATAGAAACTCGGTTTTGGGCATTATCTCAATCATCATTTACAAACCCTTATAGATGTTTGATTCATGGGTGGCTCATCAAAGTTTGGCCTTAGGAAGTCATGAGTACTTTCAAGCTGGAATTACAGGAAAAAGTAGGTACAAAATTAGTTGGATTCTGAGACTTCTTAGACCTTTAGACGTGGCTAGCTTGCATTAAGTGCAAGACGCAGAATTGTTTGTAAGATTTCAAGTGATTTACACTGGAAGAAATTTGCCAAAATGTGGCCTGAACTATTTTGCCATATTGCCCTTTAGTTCTTTCTGTATAAACTGTTTCAAAGAAGTTTTTCCTCTAATAAAACTAATTTTGAAATATATTTAGAGAGCATTCTAAGGCTATTGTTCCAACAAAGCGTACCGTTATTATACAAGATCTTAACCACTTTGGTGAGAATTTTGTAGTTTAAAGATGCATGTTTATAGCTCCTGTGATACAAGTATCTGTCTCATGGAAAACCCTATGAGTAGCAGGTAGCATGTCCAAGAGAAAGGCGCACATACTGTGTGGAACCAGGTTTGTTATTTCAGATGTAATGAGTGAGAGCAGTGTCCAGCAGCACCCACAGATGCACAGGGGCAGTAGCCTTGGTGAATCAAGTTGGCTCCTCCAGAGCACTTTGGATGGCTGCCCATAGGACACTCACAGATGTTTTATAAATCCACACAAAAGCCATGAACAGAGGAGAGTAATTAGATTTCTTGCCACCTGCTTTTTCTGTCCTATTTCTCAGTTTAGGTTTTAAAATCTCTATTCAGAATATGATACACTGAAAGGTAGATGGGGAAACATGTTTCCAAGTGTGCTTTAGATAATAGTGTGTTTGACAGTGACCTGTAGGATCCATCCAACAGGTTGTCTTGTATCTGGACTTCTGTAAGGCCTTTGAACTGGTACCCCACAACATCCTTCTCTAAATTGGAGAGATGGATGTGATGGTTGGACTGTCTGGTGGATGAGGAATTGGTTTTATGGTCACATCCAGAGGGTCAAAAGCTCAATGTCCAGATGGAAACCAGTCGTGAGGAGTGTCCCTCAGGGGTCTGTATTGGAACCACTGCTTTTTAATGTCTTCATCAATGACGTAGAGGGATTGAGTGCACTCTCAGCACATTTACAGATGACAAAAATTTTTGTTCCAGTTGCTCAAAGTAAAAGTATGTAAAAGTAAATCTTGTAAATCTTAACAGAAGAATATGATTGCAGGTCCATTGAGGTGTTTGTCTCTGGATTTTCCAAGTGTTTAACCCTGTTCTGGGAGTGGTTATATGGAGGTGAATATAGGCCCAAACTAAATAGATTGTTGATGTGGATTGCGCAGCAGCTTGAAAACAGCTGCATCTCATTCTGTAAAGTGTGTGCTGTGGTGGACAGTCATGTCCAAGCAGCTGAACTTAGAAGCATTCTTAGTCCTCTCATCATTCCTTCCCACAACCACAGATTTAAATGCTGGTAGAAGGAAGAATGCTTCCTATGCTGCATTGGGCGGTATTGCTGTTTGCAATGCAGGGAGGAGAACAGCCTGAGTCCTGGGAGAGGTAGGGGTACTGAGTTCTTCTTGTCAGACAGGTGCTCAAACCCTGTCCCAGAGAGGTGTCCCAAAGAAAGGCAGGGATGGATGGGCATTCTGTGGGTTCCCATGTGGAAAGTCCACATCAGGGCTGCATGTCATGGCTGTGGCTGGCAAATGGCGTGCCACAGATTCAGACTGGAAGTAAGGAAGACTTTGACCATGAGGGTTAGTAATTGCTGGAATATATTTCCAGAGGTAAAGGTGGGTTTTCTCATATGCTCCATTTTTGTGTGGAAGTTGATTCAGGTAAGGCTGGGTTACAGCCATCTTTGAGCATTGCATTTTAGAGCCAGAGCATTTCACAGTCCTTGGTCTGTCTGAGACACTTTGAATTGCCAGTTGTGGTGACTGTTGTGAGCATTGCAGACACCTGTCCATAGGTCAGGAAATGGACTGAAACCAGCAGCTTCTTTCTCACAGTCCACCACACATTTGTCAGTTACCAGTAATTTTGCTGCTGCTCTTGACCTGCACCAGAGGTTTGATCTAGTAAATGTATGAATCCCATTTCCAGTCATCTGTGTTGTAGTCTCCTTTGGCATTAATTTATTTATAGCATTATCACTGTCAGACTGACTCCTGCTGTGTCACAGGAAGCTTTGTATGCTACACTCGTCTGGTAGACATCATAATGATCACAGTGATGTAGATTTTAAATCAACAAGAGTTTATGTGGGTATGCCTGTACTGTCCCCTGCCCCAGAAGTTCTCTGTTGTTCACTCTGTTAACGAGGAACTGCGTTGAGTAGCTTTTTGCATGTGTGCTGCCTCTGTATGCATGCCAGTTTTCTTTCTTTGTTTTCTGTGGCTACAGAATATTTATTTGGATTTTATTTTCAGTATGTGGATTTTTCCCTACTCATTCTACAGAGTTAACCAGAGCACCCTAAGAGGACAGTTATCTGTTTTTTCTTTGTATTCTGACGCTATTAACAATATCATCTTCATCTTGTACGTGCTGTCTCCAGAGCAGTGGTTTTCCCCTCTTTTTTCCTGAATTTGACTACCTAAATAAGTGTTGATATGATAGGTGGGTGGAGGGATGAGGGAGGCAGAGAAAAACTGGTTGCTGACTGAACTACTGTGTGTGGTTTTGAGCTCCACAATATAAAATAGACATTGAGCTACTAGAGACTGTACAAGAAGGGCCATGAGGATGGTGAAGGGCCTTGAGGGAAGGCCTTATGAGCTGAGGTCACTTGCTCTGCTCAGCCTGGAGAAGAGGAGATTCAGGGGAGATGTCATTGTGGTCCTCAGCATCCTCACGAGGGGAAGTGGAGGTGCAAGTACTGATCTCTTCACTCTCATGACCAGTGACAGGACTTGAGGAAACAGCATGAAGCTGAGTCAAGGGAGGTTTAGATTGGTTATCAGGAAAAGTTTTTCACCCAGAGGGTGGTTTGGCACTGGAACAGACTCCCTAAGGAAGTGGACACAGCACCAAACCTGAGTTCAAGAAGCATTTGGACAACACCCTCAGGGCACATGGTGTAACTCTTGGGGTGTCCTGTGCAGGGCTGGAAGTTGAACTGAATGATCCTGATTGGTCTGTTCCAACTTGCCACAATCTATGATTCTACATTTTTTTTGTCCTGTCTATCAGCTTATGCAGCCAGCACAAATTAACTGTGTCTTTGGAAATAAAGAACTTCTCAGCCAGGTTGTCTTCTAAAGAATTTTAGGTACTTTTTTTCCTTTCAAATTCCAAAATTTTTATCCAAATAGAAATAGGGTTTCAAAGACAGTATCTAAGAAGCTGAACTGAAAGGGAATAACAGCATTAAAAAGCTCTGTGATTATCTTTTAGAAAAATCTTTCATACTCCCTGAGTAAACAGTCAAATGTATTAATAGAATACAGGCAATGAAAAGATGCTGTAACTGGAACAGAACCAGTAAGTGTGAGGAATGGAAGTTGTAGAAAAATAAGGATGCTATGGAGATGATGTATAACTTCTCTGCACCAGATTTATCACTGCTGAATGCTATGATATACCTGTTTTATAAGGTATTGAGGAGTAAAAGCTTGCCACTGGAGAAATCACAAGAGGAAGTGCTGAATCAAGATTATGAATTAAAATTAAAGTGTACAACTGGCTGCTAAATCCAGACCTTTGGAAGAAAGTGAAGAACTAAATGACTGAACACCTGTCAGAAACTGAGAAATGTGTGTAAGATCTAATTGTCATAGCCTGAAGACCTGGTATAGATAATGGATTCATACCAGCTTGCATTAAGATCTGGAATCTTGCTTCATATTTTTCAAGCCTGGCTGTATGTTGTAAGTCTTAATGCAGTTTTAACTGAGCTTGATAATCTTGCATGTTTACCCATGGTCTTTAGACTATACATGCTTTTTTTTAGAAATGGAAAGCAAAGGCAGCTATTTTAGAAGAACTGAACTGGCAGCCCTGGCACAATGCAAGTAATCTGGTTAGCACAGTTTGTGGATTGCATTTTTACAGCTACTTAGGTTCTGACTATAGAAACCTATAATATCTGCTGTTAGCACTTGATGTGATAACTTTGGCCAGGGAACTTTAGCCTTATCTCCTTTAAGTTTTCTAATTCTTTCCTTCTATCACAAGTTTGGGGAAACTTCTTTCTCTCATGGCTGCACTTTCTGGATTGACTTAATATTTTTATGTGTGTGTATAACAGGAATTACCCACAATTTCCCCAGCTGATAATTCTGGAAGAGCTGAAAGCTGCTTTAGTGATTTGTTTTGTAGTCATAGATTGATAGAATTGCTTGGATTGAAAGGGAATTTAGAGACCATTTCATTCCAACCCCCTGCTGTGGATAGGGACACCTTCTCCTACACCAGGTTGCTCAGAGCCCCATCCACCCTGGCCATGAGCACTTCCAGGGATGGGGCATCCACAGCTTCTCTGGGCAACCTGTTCCAGTGTCTCACTCTCACTGTCAAGAAATTCTTCCTAACATCTGATCCAAACCTACTCTCTTTCAGTTTGAAGTCATTTTCCCTTGCCTTATCACCACATGCTCTCGTAAAAAGTCTCTTTCCATTTTTCTTGTAGGCTCTCTTCATGGCCACAATTAGGATACCTCAAAGCTTTCTCTTTACCAGGCTGAACAATCCCAATTCTCTTAGCCTTTTCTTCTGGGAGAGGTGCTCCATCCCTTTAAACATCTTAGTAGCCCTCCTCTGGACTCACTCCAGCAGGTCCATGTCCTTCTTGTGTTGGGGCCCCAGAGCTGGATGCAGCACTCCAGGTGGGGTCTCAGCAGAGCAGAGCAGAGGTGCAGAATCCCCTCCCTTGCCCTGCTGGCCATGCTGCTTTGGATGCAGCCCTGGATGCTGTTGGTTTTCTGGGCTGTCAGCACACATTGCTGGGCCATGTTGAGCTTCTCATCCACCAGCACCCCCAAGTCCTTCTAGGCAGGGCTGCCGTTGATCGGTTGATCCCTCACTCTCTGAGGACCATCCTCACACAGATAGTCCTGAAAGCATTTGTCTGTACTCAAAGGCATATCACTGCTTAACATGAAATAACTAAAAAAAAATGATGGGAAACCCATCAGCTGTATTTTTTTTTTTTACATAAAACACAAAACAACAATGTATGTTTATTCTGGAGAGATGCTGCTCAGGAAGTGAAAACAGGCAATCTGTTAAAACTGTATTGCAATATTGGGTGGCATGCAGAAGTCTTGAACTGTAGGAGGCCTTTCATATATGAAAATTGCATCTTGATGACATGACAAGTGAAGGCCCTACTGGGTATGACTGGGCAACATGTTCTCTATGCAGGCTCTGTTGTCACTGAGATCCAACCCAAACACTTATGGGAACTGTTAAAAAGGGAGATGGCAAGACAGATTTCAAAATCAGAGGTGCTAGTATCATATAGCAAGGTCATGGCTGTTGTATAAAACCAGCTCTACAAATTAATAATTTAGTCAAGTTGGACTGTTGTATTTCCATCCATAGCACTAAACTCATCTATCACCAGTGTTAGAAGCTGTTTGTTTTCAGCCATTGTGCTAACTTCAAGAGAAAGTGTGCAAGCACTTCTTCTAACAAAAAACCTTTACTTTCCTCTGTGATGTTTCACTGTCTTTTCATGGTGAGTTTCCCCTCATGTTTCAGAAGACCATGCTGAGCAAAACAGTTACCATTCTTCTTTCAGGTGTGGCAGCACCAGACGATTCTAGTTTGAAGTAATGCCCTGCCTGGCATTGATTCTGCTTGTGAAGTTGGGAGTTCTGACTAATTTTTCAAATATTATCTCAGTAGCCAACTAAGAAGCCACCAACAGACTTCCACAAAGCAGCTTTTAAAGTGTGTCAGGCCAGGCCTTCATGAACGGGGTACCCCTGGCAGAGGCTGCTGTGGTGATGCACTAAATTAGTGCACATTTTGACTTGCTCATCACACACGAGCTGTGTCGAGGGAAGGACATTCCTGTCACGGCAGGTGGCAGGGAGGAGAGGATGGGGACTGCTTGGAGCTATCAATGGTGAGCTGTTTGCTTGAGGGATGTTGAGACCAGTAGGTGTCTGGTGTTTCTAATTGCTTGGTTATGGTGTTAACCAGAACAGGACAAGTGCTCTGACCTGCATCTGCAGAGGACATGATGTGGAATGTGTTAACCCACACTTCTAATCACAGAATCATAGAATGGTTTGGGTTGAAAGGGACCTTAAAGATCATCTAGTTTCACCCCCCCTGCCATGGATGGGCAGGAACTAGACCACTAGACCATCCACCCTGGCCTTAAACATTTCCAGGGACGGCTAATCCACAACTTCTTTGGGTAACCTGTTCTAGTGTCTCATCACCCTTGCAGTAAAGAATTTATTTCTAGTATCTAATCTAAACTTGCACTCTCTCAGATTGAAGCCATTGCCTTTGTCCTGTCACTATGTGCCCTTGTAAAAACTAATGTGAGCGTATTCCAGAGGTGAAGTGATCATGATCCAGCATTCCCTTAAAGAAAGAGGCAGATGGGATATATTGTTTTATTTTAGTACTCAGAGACCCCCTTGAGGGTTCAGGGATCAAGTGTGATTGGTAGTGCTCGGATATGCCCTGACATGCCCGGGAGCTTGAATATGTCATGTAGTCAAGGCAGACTAACAAAGGCTTTCCTCTCAGCTGAAGTCCTGTAAATACTCTTGGTGTGTCCTAAAGGAGATAAATCACAATTCAATACAAACTCATTGTTTTCTCCCACTCTGTATTCCTTCATATGAGACAGGTTAGAACTGGAATTCAGGGTTAGAATTAGAAATAATAACCACAGTGCAATTAAAATAAAATCCTTAAATTTTTAACATTTAGCTCCTTTTATTTTAGAGAGGACAGATGGGGGAGGAGGATTTTAACAGGACACTTTATATTTGTGATTGGCACATTCCAGCCTTAAGAAGCTTTTCGGAAGTGTCACTGAGACTGCTTCCTTAAGAAAACTATGAACCAGCATTGTAAAAAACTCTGACAATGTATTATTCCTGATAGCAGAACTGAAATGTACGAATGCTCTTGCAGGAGAATCCCATTGGCTGCTGTTCATGTTGTTCATGTAATTGCAATTTCATTTATAATATTTTTCAAAGCCAAACCTGAGTGTGTTGTTCCTTAAAGTCAATTAGTGGTTATCCTTGGCTGAAGCACAAATGCATTTTCTATGAGTCATTAATAAAATCAGCACTAATGGTGATTGCTACAGAAAGTAACTGAAAGGACAAGCAAACGGTTGAACGGTTTTCAGTTTAGCAGGTTCAGTTCGGTGCATTACTGGACTAAACCCTTTATAAACTCTCGTTGGTTTGGCTTGAGGAAGCTTTGTGCCGGCTGTTTCCCACTTTAGCTTTTTTGCTGAAATGCCCCTAAACAAAAATAAGTCCTCCTGTCCTCATCTGTTGATGTGACGACTCAAATTAACACATGGTTTTTGACTAACCTGAAAGAACTTGCCAGGTGCTGGAGGTTTTCTATTTGCATCTTAGTTCACAAATACAAGTTTAGGGGTTTGTGTTTAAAAAAAATTTCTTGGAAATCGTTGATGGTATCTTTACATAAATTTAAATAGAGAAGTTTAATGCCAAAAATACAATACTGCTCTTTTTAGACTTTCTTTTTTACGGACCCTTCCCCCCGCTCTCTGCCCTTGGAGAGCAGAAATTTTGTAATTTGAGGTTCTTTTCCTCTCTCCTCAACTTTTAAAATCTGATACTCTAGATTCAGGCTTCCAGTGCTAACTAGAACCTCAGAAATATATGTACAGCCCTGGCAGAGATGATGTTCTGAAAAATGTATGTAAAAACATTACTTGGAAAACCCACTGAACATGAAATAATAAGTAGCATTTTTAGTCCTTCTTATTCTCATGCAAGCTGTTTTGTGAGTGCTCATTTTATATAAGAATCACTGGACAGTTTCCTTTCACATATAAAACATATATTAGTATAATTAAGATGTAATCAAACTGATTATCATTCTCAATGACTTCAGAATTTCTTTGATCATTGCCAAGGAGCAGCCATCTGCATAGGTGCTGCATTTGTCTTACGGTACTTTTTGCACTTTATCCTATTCAGAGCCGAAATAATTCTTGGTATTGTACAATTGAATTTGTGTGTGGTCTGTAAAGGTCCTGTTTTCAGTCATTGACCCATTAGTTGGCATTTGGCACTTGGAGATATGTCATTCTGCTACTGCAAAATTTTACAAGTTCTACCAAAAAACCCCAAATGCCAGTTTTTACAAGTTTAGTTAAAATGAAGTTGGAGTTTGTAAAATAAGATTCCATTAAAGTAGAATAGAAACAGACTTTTCCTTATACTGGTCTGTTGTTTTCCTGAGCACTGAATGAAATACTGGATTTAATAAAAAGATTTTTTTTTTTTTTTTAAAGCCAATGATATTGGGAAAGTCTTGTCCTTTTAGTCTTACTGACTTTTCCAAATGTGACATAACTGTTCAGTTTCCAACCTTAGCAGATCAACCTCTAAAATAATTAGAAAATTGACTATTGAACAGAATTCCATTTATACCTTATTGACTGTAGTGTAAAGCTTCTGCATGAACCTGAAATCTGGATTAATCCCTTGATATTCACTGCAGCAGAACTGACTTATTATTTCCAGAATCTGTGATGAAATTGCACCAGTGTTGTCGTTGTTTCTCAAATCACAGTGAATTTTAGAAATTTTACTTTACTCTCCCTTGTTTCAGCTTTGACAATCTTGAAATCTGAATACTTGCCCTAGTTTTGTTAGCTCTCACTGTATCCGTTTAACTGCAGCACTCAGTTTCAGGGCCTATGAGAGAAATCTAGTTTTGGTGGTTACTCTGCTGAAACAGAAAACAAAAAAGTAAATTATATTTTATTTTACTGATTTTTTGGGGACAATTTTAACAGGTTAAATATACCAAAAGAAAAGGAAACACTGATTTTATTTGATGGGGGCATCAGTTAGGATCACCATGTGAGTAATAAGCAAAAAGTCTGGGAGGGGTGTGTATGTGTGTGTGATGGAACACAGAGGTGTTTGATGGTAAAGGTGATTGATAGAGAAAGGAAAGTGAGCAGTGATTTCAATGTAACAAGTGAAAAGTAGTAGTGAATTGAGATGAGCAGAAAAATGCTGTCTTCAGCATGTCATTGCCCTAGGAGCTTGGGTCTGTACCCATGCCATATGTTTGGGATGTTACATTACCTAATAATATGCATAGATTCTGTGTAATTAAAAAGGCTGGATCAATAGATTTTAATTGGGTACTCTGAGGAAACGCATGTTTGGAGAGATAAAGCCTGACTGACATAGCTGTCAGCAGAAGAAATGTTTGAATAACAACAAATATGCAAGAATATTCAAAAAATAAAGGGGGTGTATTACTTTGTATAGGGTTTTAAACAGTGTTTTAAATGGTGTTTCTCTTTTCATCAGTTTGTATGCTTTGCAAGCTTTTCTCTCTGTTTGGAATAAATACCATGTTTTGAAATGAGTAGCTGCTCTGTAGCACCTAATTTAGTGTGTGTAGGTGAAGTGGCACAATACCTGTTTTGAGTTGTTCTGCCCTTCCTTCACTGAGTAATTTTACAGAATTGTTATTCTTAGGGAAACAAAGTGTCCTTAATTTAAAAAGATGTAAATAAAGACTTCTGTATGGTTGGCATAAAATTTGTATTTGTCTTTCCATCTTTATTAATATGCAATTTTGGTTCAACCTGGGATATTACATCTGCCACTGGATTCAGGTTTATTTAATGAAACTGCTAACTAGGGACCAATTTGGAGCCTGTTGAAATTTTCACAAGAAGCTGGCTTCAACAGCCTTTGATTTAGCTTACTCAGTTTTAGTCACTGTTCCAATGATTGTTGCCACCTAACACTTTGTGCTTTGCAGTTTGAGAATGGCAAACAAACTGCTAGGTAAGAAAATAAGGGTGTTTCTGTCTTTCCTCCATGCTAATACCCTATATTAAATGTTGTAGGTAGCTGTTTGTTTGCTTGGCATAAACTGTTTTGCTTTGAAAGGTCCCTTTGGGACAGTTCTTCGATGGTACCTGCAGGGTATGTGCACAGGAAAGACAGTAGTGTCTTGGGGCACTGTTATACAAATATTATGATCCTGGGTAGTTTTTTGGTTTTTTTTTCAAAAAGAGTCACAAACAGCAGGGTTCAGCAATTAAGTGTCTTCCTATTGCTGATATATTTTTTAAAAAAGAAAATCTATACAGCATGTATGAGGAAAATCTAATTCCAGCAATCAACGTAGGAATATGTACACAAAAAATCCTGAGTCTCATGTATGAATACCTGCCTCATACAATCTTGTGGTGGTGTTGTATTTCAAGTATCCAATTATGATGAGTGATATTTGATCCTATTATTATAATTATTATTTCAACCAAGAGAAGCAAAACTAGATGGTAGGGTGGGATCCTCAGGAGTTACCAGCTCCGACCAAACTGTGTTTGGCTCGAAGTTGCTGAGAGTTTCACTGTTGATTTTTGTGGGAGATGGGTTAGGTCACTGCACAGTACTTTTGAAATCCCACCTCTAACTATTTCTGAGTTGAGTGTGTGATTATTTCCTCACAGGGAGGAGTCCATCACCACAGCCTTCCAAAAACACAGGTGATATACATCAGTCAAAATACCAGATTCCAGTAACTTAAACCATCTCCTTTCTGAGAAGATTTATTAATAAAGCTAATAGGCTGATGCTGAGCATTTGTGAGCACAGTAGTGAAAACTGCTGTGGGCTTCACTGGAAGTTGTAAGTGCTGAAGATGTCCAGGATCAGGCTTTGGATGAGCCATTCTGGACCGTATGTGGTCTCTCATATGCTGGTTTCATGCTTGCTTGCAGTAGTTGGAACTAACCAGCCTTGACAAAAAAAAGAACATTGCAGGTCTTAAATTTGTGCTGGTGCTACTTCTGCTTTTAGAGTGAGCACGATCTGAAAGCCCCTCTGCACTCAGCCTGTGAAAAGCACTCAGCATGTGCTGTGGCTTCTGAAATCTGTGGAACAACTTGCGTCAGTGCGTGCTGGAGGAGCGAACCTTCTGGCATGTACTGCGCTCCACAGCTAACCCATCTCCTGCCCTCAGTTTTCAATTTTCCAGTGGGATAGAGTTGCTAAAGGTGATGGGGAAAGAATAGCATGTAAATTTACTTTCGGGTCTCAGGCCTGGTTTTACTGGAGTGACTCACTTGAAGTGATACTGGTGTCCAAGATAAACCTCTCAGATGTGTCATATAAATGCTTATTATGGTAATTAATCTGTCAATACAATTAATTATCCTTGGCTCAGCAGCCTGTCAATATCAGTATAAGTATTACTGCAACATTATCTTTCTAAATGAACATGTCTATACAGGTGGTTTTGGATCAGCTTTTGGCTGTGGAGCCCTCCTGATTTCTTACCATGTTTCTGACTGTTACTGGCTGTTTCTGATTGTTTTTCACCATCTCTCTGACATAGTGGTGAAGTTGGTGCACCCTTGCAGAGGTGTGTCATGGTGCTGGGGTCAGGATCTCTGATAAAAAGTGCTTGCTCTTTGTGCAGTGGCAAGTGAAGAAACCAAGTGTGTGTAGTGGAAAAATGGAGGGGTTTCTGAGCCAGCAAAGCAAAGGGGTTGTAGATGGTGCTGCCTCAGGTAGCCACACACTTGAGCAGTGAAAATTCCCTCTTCCCCCAGCTGGCAAATAAAATGCCTGGTAAATGCAGATTGTGTTCCACTTTGTTGGCAAAGGATCTCTTGTACATAAAAGTGTGGCTTTCCATGTGTGGTGTTCAACATGTGAGATTATTACAGGGATGTGCATCGTAACGAAAGGATAGATTAAGGTGCATTTTATAATGATCCTTCTGCTTGAATTCTTCTCTTATAAGTGCATCTGAAAAATTCATAACTCAGCCTCTGAGGTGATTCAAAAGAGGTCCAGTGAATAATGTAGTTTTAGTGTGTCTGAGCTGCAGATTGTATTCTTGGAAGTCCTAATTGAGAAGTCAGCTAAATGTGCTTTCAGAAGTGTTTTATTTCTCAACAGTCATAGGAGCAAAGAAAGCTACGAAAATAAAATGACAGTTGAAATGAGCGTTGACAATGCAAAGCAGTAGTGTAGGATTATAGATACGTTGTTTTAAATATATCCAATAACATTTTTAATGCATCAGAAATGGTTATCTAACTTCCCTACTCGATCTTGTAACTTATTATGATAGCTGACTGAGAAAGAGAGGCTAACTTTGTGGAGGAAAGGTCTGAGTTTTATGGTTGTCCTTCTTGAATGTTTCCAAAAATAAAAAAAACAAAATCCATACCACAAACATGTTTCTTCTTTGAATACATTTTGTTTGGTTTATCAACTGGGTAAAGAAAAATGATTGTGTGAGTTTAAAAGAAACTGCATATCACAATTTCAGAGTGTAACATCTGTTCAGAGAAAGGGAAGGGCAGGAGAAGATGCAACTTAATTTTCCTAGAAATGTAAGAACAATTATGTTTTCAGAAAGGAGTTTAGATCTTTTTAGTAAAGATCTGAATAGTAGTAAAGTCTGTAAGAGCGGTTAAAGCTCACTGTTGAGCCTTGGGAGAAGCATGACTAAGCTATATACTGGTGTCTTAGCAACATGAAAGCAAGTGTTTTAAAATCTGACTGTATAGAGATGATATCTGCTTGTCTGAATGATGGTGTTGCTCCCTCAAAAGCATTAATATTCCACCAGTCTAGATAAATGTGCTGTGCTGGATAAATGTGTTTAACTTGAATCTTTTCTTCTCATACCTTTTTGCTTCTTTACACAGGGAATGAAGTATCTGTGCATTCCTGCTGCTGACTCACCCTCGCAGAACTTGTAAGTATTTTTAAAAATAAATGCAAAGCCCCCGAAATCTCACAATACCATGATTCCTATTTTAAAATTTGCTGAAAGCTCTCATTCTGATTTCTAATGAGCATTACACAAATGTGGGGTTTAATCCATTAAGAAAACACAGTAACACTTCATTTCACGCTGCTTTTTGTGTGTGTTTGTAGGAGGCTCAGTATGTAAACACTCTTCATTTGTAGCCTTAAACTTCAGGAATTCCTTAGTGAGTCTGGGCCTAATTCAGTCACAGTTTATTCTAGCCACTGTTTTTGTAAATCTTTGTGGTTTGCTCCTCATTTTTTTTTTTTAGTGCGGCATTAACAAAACAAAATATTTGAAAGAGGTTTGAAGCCTGGTGCCTCAAGGGTTGAAATAAATTCCTCACAGTGGGCCTTCAAAATAAAATCCTTGTGTGCAAACTACCCCTGCAACTACCTGCTGGGGACTTCTTGAACCTGCTTCAGAAGTCCCTGGTGCTCTTAGTGTAAGCTGGCATGGCAGGGAGTTTTCTGCCCTGCAGTGACTCTCACCTTGAGGACATAGGTACCACAACTAGGGTGTCCAAGCCTTGCTCTTTCTCATCTCTGCTAAAATGCATGTAATGCTCATTGACTTATCCCTGATTTTAATTGAGCATAACAAGTCTTGATTCCAAAGAGAAATCAAAACAAAAGAGCTTGGATGGTGACCAGCTCTTTCTTCTAGAGCTCACTGTTTATGTTGGGGAGAGGTGAGGGGGATTTCAGCCACATCCTGCTACAAGTTTTGGTAGAGAAACAAGTAGTGGAAAGAAGCCTGGTAGGTACGGAAGGAAGTGCAGCACTGCTTTTCTCTTGTATCGCAGCAATATTCCAGCTTGTGCTTTTGGGGGATATTTTTAGAGCATGTGTTTCTCATATTCTAGAAAGATTCCAGTGTGACACTTGATGTGTGATGATTTGCCATTTCATTCTGCATTTCTGTCACGATTTTAGGGGAAGGGAAAAAAAAAGAGCACCACACCTCACCCGCAATAAAAAACACCCTAATCCCCGAAATTTCAGGTCTGTAATGAGAAGGCAGATAGCTAACTGCCTTTGTCATGGACAGCTTCCATGGCCTTAATATTTAGAATAAAAATAAAAATATATCCTTTTGGGAAGGAAAGCTAATATGAGATTAGAGGAAAACATTCACATGTCATTAATTGTTCATTGGTATTTTGCGGTGTGTAGCATTTTTGACAACATTTTCTAAATCTGCTTCCTTTGTTAAAAGAGAACAATGGGGAATGAAAGGAGAAAGGATAGCATTTGTGATGAACAATAATTAATGTACAATTCCCTCACTGTTAAATATCAAGGAGTTATATTGAAAAACCAGCTCCTGTGCTTGAGCTGTCTGGCGCAGCACCAAGGCTCTTAAGGCTTCCGTAAGAAGACAGAATATTTGCATGAGTATTGTTTCTGTTACGCTGCAGGCATCTAAAATACTTGCTTTGGTATCAGGTGGTTGCAAGCAAACGTCATTACTTCTAATACTGATACATTCTATCACTTAAAATAAAACTTGATGAGTAACCGATTTTTCTTCTTTGGCTTTATGCAGGCCTTCAAGTAAAATCAAATCATGATGGTCACAAATAGCACCATTGCTTGCTTTGCACATGCAGTCTTCTGAAAGCGAGGGGAAGTTGTCTTTGTTCAGCCTGTGAGGACTGGTCTGGTCTAGGAGTGGTTAACCATACTGCCTGTGCCCACTGAGGAGGGAGGGATAACTAGGGAAGAGGAAAGGGAATTGGCCCCTCTGCAGCATCTTTGTGTGTCTACTCTCTTCTTCTGAAAGAGGGATTCTGCTGGTGTCAGGGAGAAAAAAGCAACTAACCAAGCAGTGTCCTGTCTTGCAGGTCTTTGTGCTCTCTTAGCAATCTCAGCTTTCTCTCAGGCACAACTGATGGGGTGCACACTGCTCTCTTGTCTGTTTCCCAACAGCAAGGACCAACTGGAAGCCTTTTACCCAATGAATTTTGGGACTGTGAGCTCTTAATGCACTTCAGCTCAGTTTTTCTGAAGGAAACCTCTGGTTTCTTGTGTGTATAATGCACATTTACTCCTAGAAAACTTGTTTAGTGGAGTTTTTTTCCTCAGAGGGATGAGTTGCCAGGGAAATACAGCAGGGATTCCCCTGTTAGCATGTGAGTGTTCACTAAAGTGTCTTAAAAGCTTTATTTTACTCCCCTTTTCTGCCTCTAGCAAGCATAGGAAGAAAGCAATTGCTTTTCAGACTCAAAGTACTTCCTAGATGTTAAATCAATGTTTTCCCTGGTCTGTGAGAATTTTACCTTGGGCCAGTAACTGCTCCAGAAATGTCATCTTCTATAGAACTTGTCACTAAAAAGTTATTCCTATAGAAATAAAATCTTCCCTTCCTGCCCTGTTCCAGTTAATTGTCTTTGGCTGCGTGTTTCTAAGGAATTAACCTTCAACAGTCAGGTGGTTAGTGGTGACTATATAGAAGCCAGATGACCTATTAAGAGGAGAAAATTTGGGTAGATTTTTTTTTTTACACCACCAAAGGAAAGAAACATTGAGATGCTTTGTCCTATCTGATTTGGGTGCTGTCTTTTTAACCTTTATAAGTATTAGTCGAAGTCCAACTAGCAACGAATGAAAATACAGCTCTGGTATTATAACTCTGCTCTTGGTCTAGTTTTGAATTAGGCAGTGTGCTAATGCATAAGCTTAGATAACTTTTACAACATCCTGCTAGGGGCGTTGTACTAGTGGTGGTTCTTCCTGTGGTGTTTTCCCACTGTAAAGATGATGCAGTTCAGGACCCAGCTTTCAGCTGGGAGATGTAAGAGCCAGATATCGTGTAATAAATTGTCCTGAAGTCCAACAAATGGGCTGCAAATCAACACATTTGTCAAGTGCTTTCCTGTTAGAGATGATAGTCAACTGTTTTGTGGTTAATGTAAGACTTACCATTCTTCTTTGTGTCTGGCACTGGTCCTCAATCTTAGTTTTCATCTAAACATGATTTTATCATAACTTTGAGAATGAGTTTAGGCAACTGTATCTGCTGGCTCCAGAGGAGACCCTGATGCCATAGGGTTGTGGAGGAGTACATACCTCCTTTTCTCTGGCTCAAGGTGAGGACAGGCCAGAGTGCTTTAAAGCAGCACTAATTCTAGATATGACTATTTCTCTTCTCATTTTCATGATTGCCTGTAAACACACTTGAAAGCACATCAGCAGACTGAGCATCAGCAGTGAGGAAGGGTGAAGAAAACTGGGTGAATGGAGTTCAAGATGTTTAGTACCTTGCAAAGGTGTTATGTGCAGTCACAGATACTTTTCAAACCAGAGTATTGGAAGTGTCTTACCAAAATTTGTGTGAGACCATTGAAACAAATTCACTGGTGCATGAAGCTGCCCTCCTGGCCAGATTTTCTAGAGAGAAAGAGAAAAGATGAGAAGATCAGGTTGTCAATACAGACCTAACCAAGCTGCATCTGAGTGAATGTTTTCAATCCCAGCTTAGCTCTTCATTGTGCAATATCAAAGCCTCTTGCACACATAGCCAGAGATCTCATTTGTCCTCTTAAGTTTGTTTATGTGAAAGCTCTCGTGCTCCCCTGGCAGACCTGAGCACCATGATTTGTCACTCAGCCAGTGACAGTGGTTTGACGTGGCAGTCTGAGCACACATACATTTGTAAGGCTTTGTCTTCACTTATCCCACATACTTCAACAGCTCCTTGAGAAACACAAAACCCTGAGTTGACCTGCTGTCCTAAAGTTTGGGATTGCGTTATGCCTTGAGATTTTCCAAATAAGCTGCTCAGGTCTTCTCTAGCTGTGTTTTCCATGCTGTATGCAGTGATGCAGGAACTCCATTGGAGAGAGAGTCCCGGACTTTGGGATCTTCTTTTTGTTTATTCCAGTTAGATATCATTGCCTTTGCAAGTTCTGCAGGCAGTGACACTCTGTTGCATCAGTGTTGTCCTTCAGGTCAGAAGTGTTTACAGTATCAGCAGCTGCACTGTTAGGCAGGAAGGGAAGCTTCCTTTTATGTGGGTATTCCTGATTTTTGTGTGGCTGCTGGTGCTGGGCTGAGGTTTTTTTCTTTTACCCTTGTGGTGTAATATTCACCCAGAAAGGGGAAACATCTTGAATACAGGACGTTGTGTTTCATGGGTGTTGAGCGCAATGTGCTTTCAGGTTTGCCCTTGCCAACAGGCCTGGTAATGACTGCCCCTTAAGAACCTCTTTCTTCTGCCCGTGTTGCCCACATTGCTACTGCTTCTGAGTCTGAATTGCAAGAGCACTCAAGGGCATCAGTGAGCTCCAGCTCTGTTGAACTAAGAGATGCTGCTTGCAACTGTGATAAACTGCAGGCAGTGCCAAAGGCATCACAGTCAGAAAGAAGAGGGAGTGAGCAACTTGGAATGGGGTACAAAGAGGCAGGGCTGCATGGTCACTCAGATGATGACAGCTGCCCACTTGCTATCCTTCACTATGCCCCACTTAAAATGAAAGGGGGATGTGTAAAGGATAGTGAGATTAGGAACCCTAAAGTTTGTGAATGGAGTCTTCTCTACATTTTCTCCTCTGCTGCTTTAAAAAGGGCAGGTTGTAGTCTGACACCCTGAATATGAGCGGAAGGGGTACTGCTGTCTGAAAGGAGAAGACTGGGAGGAACTAAAGAAAACAGGGCTTGAATTGAGCATTTTTTCACAACAGAGACAAAAGGGAGTGATTTCACATAGCCAAGCAGAAGGTCTTAATGTTTAGATATGCCCTAGCACATGGCTTGAAGGAGGAGGTAAAGTTGAAGTTAAGCATAAGTTTGGGTAGCAGGTAGTGTTTCTTTGTGAGAGACATTATGTATGGAGAGCTGTTCATGTAGTTGTGCTGAGTTCCATCTGATATCTGAGCACACAAAGACGTGTGAGGTCAAGTCACTGCTTTAAAGAAGAATCAAACACAAGCCAAAATATAGAGTTGACCGTCATCAGAATAAAGTTTATCACACTGTGGTGCCTAAAATACCAGTGTCTTACTCGGATGGAGTGGCAAATAACTTATGCCAGTGAGTTTTGTGTTTCATTTGCAGACAGTAACTTTTACTTTGTAAGACCTGTATTCAGTTCTAAATTCTAGAAACAGTGTGAGGTGAGCTTTCGGATATATTTCTCTCTTTCTAAGTAGTGATTTTACTAAATACAGCACTTTCTTTGTCCCCCTTCTGCTTTTGTTTTCAGAGCAAGGCATTTCAGAGAGAGCATCAAATTTATCCATGAGTGCCGGCTCACAGGTGAAGGCTGCTTAGTTCACTGGTATGTATACTGCTTGCTAAAAAAAACTTTTAAGGGTTTCTCTACCTTGATTTGGATGTCGATAATTGTAATATATTAGTGGTCGTCTCCCCTCTGTAGCAAAATCCTCTTGGACTGAATTGCCCTCTTTATTCAAGAAGCCCCAGAAGATTTGCAAATGCTATTAAAGCCTTATGCTAGGACTTTTGAGTCTCTGGGGTGGGCAGCTGCTTGGAGATGAAAGGAGCCCATGAAATTCTTCTTGACCTTCTCTTATCAAACATTTTTGTAGGATTGATTTGACTAGGAGTGTGTTGGCTGGAGACATATTATTTATTTCCCATAATTTTAATCACTGTGTTTCTAAATACGATTTCCATAATCCTAATAATTTGATTAGTTTCTCTAACAGCTGTTTTGGTGACTTCAGAGTTGTTTAAAAAAACATGTCTGAACAGAAATTGACTTTTTTCCCTCTTTCTTTTCTTTAAACTGCTGAAGCATTCAAATGTTGCATTTGTTAATAGCAAGACCCTGATTGGAGGTGTGCTCCTGGGACTGTAAAGAATAGAAAAGGAAATCCCACCCTGGGTTTTTTCTTGCTTTCTGCTATTGGTTGTGGTCTTTGTGCTATATGTCCAAGGGACATATCTGAGTCTATATCTGGAATCAGAGTCATCTCGTGATTTGAACACTGGACTTGTACGCAGGCCCTGAGCATAAATCCTCACTTTACTATTGACTCATGACAGGGCTGTGCATGAGCCATTTGGTCAGTCTTGGTGTATGGAAAACAGGAGTAAGTCTGAATACTGATAGAGTTTTAAAAAACATCTATTTAAATTTGTGAAGTATTTCAGAAACAAAATTATGAAAGAGTCTGATAACTCTTTACTGTGGTAAATATAACTCTAACACATTCTTTATATTCTCAATAAAAATAGTTCTGAATTTGTCTAGTGTTGTCCAACCAGGCATAATGAATGATTCTTACTCTATCCCAGCTTTTCCTCTGGGGCAACTGGAGTCCTGAGAGTTTAAGCTGTACAATGCAGAGGATAGCAGAAAGAGGAACTCAAGCAACCAGACATATGTACCTCTTATTGGTTCACTTAAAGTTCATTTTGGCCCCATGAAATTGCAGCCTTTATTCATGATGGAGAGGAAACAGTCTTATTTCACTGCTCTGATCTATATAAACAGAAGAAAGAAAGTGGGTGACTTACTTCTGCCTTTTTAAAACCCAAATCTAACTTAGAATGTGTGCACTGTCCCCCGCTTTTGTGACTACTTCATGCTTATTTCTTCCTCTTCAGTCTCATATGAATTACCGTTCAAACCCCACTTTCTTGATCACGTAGATTTTTTTCTGCTGCATTTGAAAAAGCAGCACCAAAACCATTTAATTCAAATAATATAATATTTCTTCCTCATGGCAAGCAACATAACAGTGTGCTGTGATGTTGAGAAGTGATGCTTTCAGCTGTGACAGGTGAAGTACAGCACTGCTTCAGTGTATTGCACCCCCTTTTCCATGCAGCCTTGCAGGTGTCTCCAGGAGTGTCACGCTGGTGGTTGCCTACATCATGACCATCACAGACTTTGGCTGGGAAGATGCGCTGTCCGTTGTCCGCGCGGCGAGATCCTGCGCCAATCCAAACATGGGCTTCCAGAGACAGCTACAGGAATTCGAAAAACATGATGTTGATCAGGTAAATGAAGTACGAAAAAGAGCTGTGAAACACAACTCCAAGTCACATCATGGGCTACTTCTCATTATTTTGTGGTCTGTATGGTTTATCTGACTCCCCATTTTTGCTTTGAGGGAATGGCTTCAGCCTGCTCCACGAAGGAGATACAGATAGATCTTAAGGTAGCAGGGAATGCCAGATGGGAGAAGGGATGATGAAGCACAGCATCTAAACACCTCCTGCCCAACTGTGCTGTCAATCTCATGGTTGCTTCATGTGAGCTAAGACACAGTTCAAGATTAACACCTTTAGAGGGGTAAAAGGTAAAGGGTGAGTTCTCAGAACATAGCAAAAGTGCCAGCCTCTAACTACCAGTTGCATAAAAGTAGTGGATTTCCCACAAACACATTCATTTGAAATAGTAAGCAGGAAAGAAATCATCATCACAAATCTTTCCTGTCTAGGAGTTAAACTAAGTCCTCGTTATGATTTGTGTGTTTTGATCCCCCTCCCACCTTCTGTGGCTAAGGCTTAATAAATTTTCTGATGTTTAGGGCAGCTTCAGATCTGCCCCTTTTTTTTCTTATTAGCCTCTGAAGGTTTGGTAGGACTAGAAGAAGCAGTGAAAGAGTAGGACTGCCAAAGGGGTTTCATAAAACAAAAATTAGTTTCTAACTCCAAAAAAACCCCATCCTACGCAAAAGACCTGCTCCCTGTGGGTGATTGGTGACTTCCACTTATGTTACCAACCTACTGTGGCCGTCCCTTCCATTTTCCATTGCTCAGCATGTTGTTGTTGTTGTGTGGGCTTTTTTGCCAGTGGTGCTTATTAAAAATAACAACAGCAGAGGTACAAACCAAAGTCGGAAAGCAAAATACATGAGACAAAGGATGTTGGTTTTTTTTTTATCCCATCCCTGTCATTCTGCTGCAGAAAGCTTAGAGTTCCGAAATTACCATTTGTTTTGCATGATGCAGTTAGCAACTGTAAATATTTGCGTTTTTTTAATATTTAACTGAATGTTTCCTGGATTGTTTGGAACTGGTGTAAATGGTAGAATAACTGATTTTTAAGAGACAAAAGTCAGAGAGGGACTTTCCAGACTTGTCTCCTTCCTCCGTTACAGTCATTTCTACTCTAATTGGTTTGGTCTAACAGCAATGACAATTAAGGCTGTATGCAAATAGCCTGATAAAGACAGTAACGTCTATCTTTTTTCATCCACCATGGACTATGCATTCTGTCTTAATTCACTGAGGGGGAGGCAGTAGGTTGCAAAAAGAAGTATCCACCTGTATTCACTGGCTGGGCTGTAGTTTCTTGGTGTCTCTTAAGAGCAACCACATCCTTAGCAGGTGTCTGTTTACACACCTGATTTCAGTGGAATGATGCCATCTGCCAAGGGCGTGAACTTTTTTCAGATTTCAGCAGCATTTGGTGTTTTGCTGTGCCACTAAAGGGTGGTGGTGTCCTGTCAGCTCTCTGGAATGTTTTCCTCTAGATCTTGGTCTTACAGGATGAGGTTTAGTCACTAAGGTCATGACATAGTTTGCGCCTGTTCCAAATTTCCACATGGTAGTTTGAGGCTTCAGATTTGCCTGAGGACCTCTTTAAGGAATGGGAGGAAGTATGTATGTTGAGATCTTGTCTCCCAGTGACATGGTAAATTACCTTTATGGATCATGAGCCTCAAACAAAACAGAGCTATGAAGGTTAAGGTTTGGAAAGTTAACATTATCCCCATTGGGACACAACAGTTGGAGTCTGTGTTTACTAGCTGCTTCTGCAGGTAAGCTCAAAATTGTCTGGAACTGGACAGTTCCTCAGCTGGAATTGTCCTCAGCTGGACTCAAATTCTCCAACAGGCAAAGAAGTGTCAGAGTTGAGTGGATAGAAAAAGTAAATGTGAATTTTCCACTCTTTCCTATGAGACAGAGTTATCTGTTGGAAGGTTCAAATCAAGGAAAAGGAGTGAGGAATTTATGCATTATGTACTTATGGAGCATATAGGTATCTTGTGGTAAAAAAATGTGGGTTTAAAATGAGATGTCATGACAAAAGAATTAATTTGTGTTATCAAACCCAAAGATACTGCCTGAGCCTCTGAAAGCACCTGAGCTGAAAATTGCTGCAACCTGAGGAAATGACCAGGGAAAAGGTCCCAGCATTATTGCCCTGCCATTGCTTGATTCTTTCCTCATCATTTATATCTGGTTACTCTCAAAGCAGGATACAGAGCTGGAATGACCATCAGCTGGGCCTGGTACCACATTCAGTCATTCATATCAGTAACATACGGGGTCCTATTCTACAGCTTGTAAAACTCATGGACTGTTTCTTTGTAGAAGACACTTCTTAAGATATCCACACTACATTTTTTATTACTGGTGTTTGTGAGCTCAAGATAAAAAATCTGTAAGAGCGGTTCAGTTTCTGATTTCAACCTTCTTGCAGTCTATTGTGACTTGGATAAGTTGGCTGATTATATTTGCTCCCATGCTAATTCCTCTTATTGTTTGTGTATGCAGCAGGAACAAGGAGATTTTAAGTTCAGGATGTCCTTTCTCAGCAGGTGTTCCTTACTCTCTATTACTCCAGTCAGCCAAGCTGTTCCACAGATGTGTCGTTTCAGGAGATGTAAGGGGTCTCAGTGATTTGAAATATGTGTTCCTGTGCTGTGCATTCTGTGCTGCTGTTGAAGGACATGCAATATCTGGAGTGCTTTTCTTTATACTGCGTATGATCCTAAAGGTTATTGAAATTCTGTAGGACAGGAAGAAGAATTACTTCTCCATCAATTTCATGTTACTGTTTCATCATTTTGTATATGTATTTTTAATTTCTGCAGTTCAGGCAGTGGCTGAAAGAAGAATATGGAGAAAACTCTTCTCAGGATCTGCAAGAAGCCAAAAATCTTCTGAGCAAATACAAAGAGCAGGCAGAGTTGCATCAGACTACTGGAGGAAGGCAGTGGAATAACAACTTCTCATCTGTGCCATCACTCTCATACAGCAACTACACAACAGAGACCTAATTGCAAGAGGTCAATTTTTTTTTCTCTTTCTACTTTTGCAAAACATCTTGCCATGTTTTCCATCCCATGTTCAAGACTTTCAGCAGTAAGCCATGCAAACTGTTGATTTATAGAAAGCTTCTTGATGACATTATGTGTGTGTGTGTATGAGTGTGTTTCACAGTTTTGTAATTTGGGCAGGATTAAGCTCTGTTTATGCCCAGAGACAGGATCCAGTTACTGTGGCTGAGGCAGTTTGTCTGCCAGCCACAGCTATATCCCCTTCTGCCCACATTGCCTGGCATTTGCTGTGAGGTTAGCTCAACTAACTCCTCTTGTTCTAGGCTAGCAAAGGGCTTGGAGAGATGAAGTCTGGTGATTAAAGCTGTGGCAGTTTGGCATCTCTGCACTCTTAGTGAGGCAAAGGTGTTACTGCACCTCAAGAAGGGAACTCAAGGCTATGTCTCTGCTGCTCCTGTTCACAGTCCATTGGCGAGTAATAGTGTGGAGGTGGGCATGAACTTGAATGCTAGGCTGAAAGCTGGAGCAGGTGAGATAGGGGCCCAAGTACCTTTCCCCCAGCAGTGGCATCTAGGAGAGAAGTGGGACAGACAGCTCTGAGTAATAACACCTTCAACCGCCACAGTTGTCTTTGCTTCAGTGCCCGTGAGACTGAGCTGTCGGCAGAGCTGTCACAGACCAAGAGCACCCAGGCTGTTACCACAGCTCAGCTGATGTGCAGTGATTTAAGCCATGGTCCCTTGACTGTGCATCTGGTCTCTCAACATAAGCTTTTCTGGAGAATAGTTGATCATGTCGCCAGAGCCGTTGAACTCCATTCCCCATGGAACACGTGCCTCTTCAGCACACGCCCCTGCGCGCACGATAACGCGTCTCCAAAGAGTGGGCTCGGTGTGAGTGCGAGCACCTGTTTCTTTGCTTGTGCTGTGGTTTGCTCTTTGACTTCAGCTACCTCAAAAATGCTGTTCTTGTCATTGTGGTTGTAAATGCAACCTTAAAAATTGCCTTGTGTAATCTTAACCTAACACTGAGTGAAGTAAGTGGGTGCGTGTGTGTGTGAGAGTGTTCGTGTGCATGTATATTTCACAAATGTCTGTATTTGAGAAGTTTATTGTTTTCTTTTAAAACTGCCCATATTTCTCACTGGTTTAAAGATTGAGTTGTTGAAATTCAACTGTCCTGCCATTTAAACACCACTTTGTATTTTGCTGTGATCAGATTTATAGGAATGCATTTGTACAATATATTTTAAACTAGGCTGAAACTAGGGGCCGTACTCCGCTCTTGGTAACGTTGTGTGTTTCTGGAATGGAGCCATTGCCTAACTCAAGCAGCTTGTACGAGTGTAACTTCAAACATCTCAGTAGGGATGCTGGGCAGTTTATTGATATCTGATGGTGTAATGTGGAGTGACCCTGGTGCCAAGATCATGATTTTTCTTTGACTTGGAGGATGGAAGGCCCACTTTCCTTGAAGATTCTAGAAAATTAAAAATACCACCCAAACAGCCATGATAGAAAACTAAAACCAAACCCTTCATTTGTTCAAGTGTGGTGTATATCATGCTAAAAGCTGAGCATTGAGTGAGAAGCAATCAGTATACTAAGTAGACTGTTGTGTCTCTCTCAATTTCTTCAGTACTCTGGCCTCCCATTCCTTCACAAGATTCCCCTATGTGTGATTTCCTGCTTACAGGTGGCAGTGAGTTCTTTGGATGGGACCAAGGCTTTTGGGTCAAGTAAACTCTGGCTGTTAAATATCTGTTGTTAAGTATCTTAAAAAAATACATTATGGCTTGTGAAATATGGATTGTGCATATCAATAATTTCCTAAAAGGAAAAAAGGGAAGGGGGTAGAAGTGACCTGTCCATTTTATCTGAGGTTGAACCTGCATCAGGGTTGTCATTGCACTACGTGCTTTAAGTGTACTGAGCACGATGAGAGCAGGATAGTCATATCTTTGTTGCAGTAAGGGATGTTGCTGGATTTGGGAAAAGTGCTGGAACTGACTTTGTTTTCAAGCTTGCAGCTAAATGAACCACTGCCTGTTTGGTATATCCAGCAGTTGCTCTGTGATTGCCTGGTAAGAGAGGAATTTAGCTGTTCCTGAAGATGTTGATCTGCAAATAATTGTCTGCTTAACAGTTCCAGCCCAGCAGTGTCCACGTTGGCAGTCCCTTCTGTGCTCTGAGGGTAGATGTGATAATTGGAAAATGTTTTCCTCGGTAACAGGGTCTGACGCACATTCAGGATGTGGGTCCATTTGTTCAACCCTCTACTCATGATACGATACGTAGGACAGCATCAGCCCATCTCCAAAGGGCAGCTTTGTCAGAAGTATTCTGCCTATGGTCTTGCAGGTATCCAGCCAGTCCATCCTGTAGCTGGCTGCCAACACTGTGTATCCTGTAACACTTCTGGCACTCTTGTCCTTTCAGTAGTAACGCTGTGGGTGCTGATAAGTTGGCAGTTCTTTTACTGTTCTGACATATACAAGGCAGAATGGGAGATATCTCTTAATTTTCATGTGTCCAAGATTAATCTGCACTGGTTTTTTTAAATAGTTTGGTTATCTCCAAAGAGTCAGTCCCCTGAACAGGATTTTTTTTGGTACTGAGTTTGGTGTTAGGGCCATATAGCCACATCAGTGTGTGTTATGCTGCAGCTCCAAAGCAGATACAGGGTAAGCTGGGTAGATGGAGGGAATGCCATATTGTCAGTGAGTGGAAGTGCTTCTCTCTTTTGGAAAGGCAGAAGGGGTATTTTCTGCAGTCTCCACCTTCAACATCTTGTGTAGTAGTCTGTGTGTACTGCATACTGCAGGTAAGAGCAGTATAAGAGCAACTGCAGTCTAAGAAAACTTGAGTCTGGTTTGTCCACGTAGAGAGCAGAATGGTGGTTTCCTCCCTAATTACCGCAGGTGCAGAAGAGAGAGCTACAGTTATCATCTTTAGCCTTTTAGAGAGGGAGAGGAGCTAATGCAGACTGAGAATGTGACATGATTTGTCTTCCAACCAGCCTTTCAGTGGCAATTTGTAGGACTTTCCAGCTATCTGGAACATGACTAGACCCAATTCACCTCTTAGTAGCTGGCCTTTGTAGTGTAGATGATACATTCAGTTATTTTGTTTCTGTACTTCAAAACACTGTCCTCATTTTGATGTTCACTGGAAAATGTATAAAGTTTATAACACCTTACTGGGTATCCAGATTTGAAATGTATAATCGATTTTTTTTGGGCTAAACTTGATATCCATGTGTGATTATAAGCAAATGTCTAGTGTTATAGAATGTAGGTAATGGGTAAATGCATTAATAGTATTTATTACTCTGTTTTTTAACCTGGAAAAAGTTGCTTCCTTACATTTTGTGGTTGAATGGGAAGATATGGCAAATCATATCTGTTTTTTAAAAGGGATAATAACTTTTGTTGCTATAATGGCCACCACCTATGAAGATGTCAGTGAAAAATTATAGCGATTATTCCACTAGTTTAAAAACTCTAAATCTGGTAAGTTTCTTGATTCTCTGTCTTCCTCTTCCTGGGCATCTTAGCGAAGCCTTGATTGCTTTTTCCAAATGTTTGTATTTAATACGTTCTACAATTTTTTTATAAATAAAATTAAATGTTAACACCTGATCTGCTTTTGTATTTCTTGAAATCAATAATAGTGTCCAGAAGGCTTCTACTTGCTGTTTGTATCCCTGCAGGTACAGTAAGAGTACAAGACTAACTCATTTTGGTGTTTAGATTACTTTTTTCCCCTGCACACAGACTTCTCAAAACTTCCCCTCTCTTCACCACGTTCTTCCAGGTGAGTTCAAGAATCTTCAGCACAAGCACCTCTTGATAATCTCCCAAGAGGATCTGGCATGTTGCTGTCTTACTGATTGTTGCTGGCCCATCATTGCAATGGGCTATGTGGTGAATCCAACATTTTTATTATTTTGAAATACCTTCTTCTCCATGGCACACTGATTTAGGGTTTAATTGGCTGTAAAACTTACCTCTTTTTCAGGCTGCCAGTGCTCAAGGCTCTCAGTAGTGGTCTGTCAGAGGAAACTGATGTAAGTGGCAGATGAGTCTCAGGGGAAAACATTAAAAAACTTATAGTGTAAGGGAGGAAATGCCCTGTTCAAATTCCCACAGATAACTCACTGAATTTCTGGTTTGACACTACCTCTGCTAAGAGTGTATTTCTGACATTTGGGCAATCGGGAAAAAAAAATCCAAACCTAAAGCAAAAACCCCACAAACCTGAAAGTATAATCAGTCAGTTTATAGCCAGATCTCATGGCTACTTCAGTCACTGCTGAAGGCAGCACTGTTTTTGCAGTGGGACTCCCTTATCATGAAGGCAGAATTAGATGCTCAGGCACAGTGAGTTTTGAGTCTTCTCTTTTTTCCCTCTCCATTCCTCTCACGCACTTGTTACTTTATATACTATTGGGAATGTGTCGGTGGTGATTCCTAAGGAATCTTGAGCATTCAACTAATCAGTAATATCCTCCACTAGAATAGAGTAGATGTGTCTGTAGATTGCTCTGAAGGTGATAGCTGCACCTTATTCAAATACATTTCATAATACATAATACATTATTCATCTACAGTGTAAAGGGGATGGCTCAGATGTTATTATTGTGTGTTTCAGTCCCCTTCATGTCTTTCTATGAAGAGACTTTAAATTCAATACAGCCTGCTATGTGACACATGAATTAGTAGTGTGATTACCTTCTTTCTCCCATCTGTTATCTGTAGGAGTGTCTTAGATATATGTGCTACAATACTGATGAGACAGTAAAAATGTTTAAAGTATAATCCCTTCTGGTCTAGGGAAACCTCATAAGTTTGAGAGAAGGCTTCTCCTCTGCCTAAAGAGAAACAGCAGTTTCCAAATGAAAAATGCTTTACTGCTTAATCTTCCTTTTGACCACTTAGTACTTTTCAAGGGTAATTTTTAAACAAATCACATGCAAAAATTTTGCTGGAACTGTGGTGCTGTATTGCTGTTCCTGACTGTGTATCTCGTTCCCTCCAGTGTTACATGGAACTGTTGTGAGTCCTGGAAAGTGGCAGTTTTGTTCTGATTGTCCCATCATAGACTTGGCTGAGGGAAGTAAAGGGCAAACCTGCATGTCCTTAGATGTGCTTATAACCTGATAAGAAGTTTTGGCTTTGTCAGAAAATTATGTGAGAGTCCTTCCACCTCCTCAAGAATATTGCATTGGCAGAGGGAAAATGGTGATGGTCTGCAAAAAATACTAGCATGAGGAAGATGATGTTGCACTGTGCAGTGTTTCTGTAGATACCCCTGGAGACACAAGGCACGTGACAGAAACAGCTAATTTCACACTTTGTTCCCAGCAGAGCTTTAAATGTGGATCTTGTTTTCCATGTGGCCCAGCTCCTGTGCTTAACTATTTCACTGCTACATTTAGCTGTTCTCTCCAATATTATTATTCTGCCCTCAGCCAAGGAACAAATTCTTCTTTATATATTTGAATGTGTGCTTTGCTCTAGTGAATTATGCCAACTGTGGTTTACCAAAACTGAGTAGCTTGTGAGTAGCAAGGTGACTTCCTGTAGTTTTCCATGTAGTTCCTAGTGTAAATATTAGGAGTGGGCATTAATGAAGTGTGAGCAAGAGGTGTCCTTTTGCCATTGAGCAGCTGCATAGCTCAGTCCTGAGACTGAGCTGCTGTAGGAGACTTGGTTCTTTTCATGTGAGCCAAACACATCTGCAGTGAACTGGGACTAAAACTCACTTGCAAGCAGCCTCAAAAAGTGGGATTTTCAGCCAGACCTCAGCCCAGTTTCCATTTTAGATGAGACAATTATGAATGTGCAGGTTTGTATCCTCCATTATTTATTGAACTATAAATAGAGAAATCAGAACCAAGACATCGAAGTTACATGAAGTGTGAAGTGTTCTTAGGTTGTTTGCTTGATTGGTCATTATTCATACAGGCATAGGCAAAGCAGTGTTAGGCCTGGGAGGAGACATTTACAAATGGACCCTTTGGAAGTCTGAGTTTGATTCTCCTTTTTCACTTCTTTCTTTGGAAGTGAGTTTTTATTTAATTTGTCAGCAGATAATACAACGAATGGGATTTTTGTTTATTGCATTTTTTCCCCTCCTTCCATCCTTTTACCTTTCTTTTCTGTGTGTGGGTTTGTTTGGTTTTTTGTTGTTTTTGTTTTGTTTTTTAATAATTAGTATTTATCCCAGACCTCTTGAGTCAGGGTAAGTGCCAGTGTGTGGCTTGCAAACAATTTGTTTCCTGTAAGTATGTATTTATAGAAATAAATGATCTTGTTATAAGGTTGCTGATTTAATTAATTGTATTAACAAGTACACTTTGGCTGTCTGTGTATCTGTCCTGTTATGGTTGGGATGGTTTTCTCTGAAGCTTGATGTGCCTTCTGTTGGATGTTGTCATCTGCTGTGGCCTTCTGGCTCTTGTACAGCACTGGATGCTTTGGATAAGTAACACTGATTCATGACAGTGTTGAGCCTGTCATTGAAAACATTAAAAAGGGATATTTTATTTCTGATTTGTATGCCAAAAAGCAATGTTCATTGGTGGACCACCATCCTGTGCAGGTTACTACTGATTGCAAACATTTTACATGATTCTCTCTCTTCTATTTTAAAGGAAGATGGGACTTTTTTGAAAGTTTCTAAGTAGGGAAAACTCTGTCCTGTGTTTAGTGGAAGTATATGTTGAAGGTGTCAGAATTATGGCTGTGTATATGCATGCTCACTTCATATTTTTCCAAGAATTGCTTTTGGGAAGTCTTTGCAAGTTAAGTCTGCAGCATGTGACTTTCCCAGCAAAACAGCTTAAGAAATCCCACAACGTCTCAAAACAAGAAAAAAAAAGAGAAAAACAAACAAAAAAAATCATATTTTTCCACATATATTTTGGAGGCTGTGCAAATGTACCTCTGTCATTTCTCAGCTGGGTAAGGCACAAGTGTGGAGGATGAATGGGAAAAGGTATAAGCACCGGTGGATATTAATGTAATATAGTAATTCATTGGAAATGCACTCTAGACTCTGCTGTCACTGAAAGAGTCTTATATACTTTACAATATTTTCTTTTGTATTAGAGTTGACCTGCATTTCCCTGGGTTGGTCACCATACATCAATGTTTCCCTTGGGAGATCTCACATATTTCTATCTGGGTTTCTCTCCCTTAGAATTATACCTCCCTGGTTATGCACAACTTGCATAAATGGCATAGACAGGGTTGCAAGAGCACCAGTGTTGCAGTAAGACAGGCTATGAGTTTCCATAGTCCTTTTTGAAACAAGGGACTTGTGGTTTTGACTTTCCAAGAAGGCATACTGAGTCTGTCACCTTTGTTCAATCCATCAAATGCTGGACTGAGCAGCATTTGGGATTGTGTTACCACATCTCTTACCATTCACTGTGTGATTATGCAAGTTGTTTCAGTCTGGTTTGCTTCATTTTCCCAGTAAAATAGGGAAGCAGCTACAACTTTCCCTGGTACAGCTTTGAGATGCCCCTGCTGAAAAGCACTGCATCAGTGTTGGTCGTCTGTTGTCAAATGAGGTATCTGTCCTCCATCTCAGAGGTGCTAAAATGTATTTGTAACAGAGAGATCCTGAAGCAGGGCAAGGAGCTGTGGGGGTGTCAACACCTTCATCCCACCTGCATATGGTGGTGCACAGGATGGTGGTTGGATGTAGATGGGAGAAAATTCGAGATCTTACTCCCCCAGGAACCATTTGCTGTATTTCAACATGAACAATGAAGTGCAGCTGTCATAATTTCTATATGAGAAAAAAATGGAGTGAAGAGAAAGAAGCCCAGAGCAGTTCTGGTTGTGACTGCCGTAGGTGAAATTTATCCCTCTGGTGCATTGGTTGGACATAAAATCACAGGTGAAAATTAAATGATTGGGATATTTAATGTGCTTGTGGTTTCAAGAATGATGAGGAGAGTGGCGGGCAGCAGGCAGAGGAGGAATAACACATGGCAAAAAAATAAAGCATTGGAATAGCTAAGGGTAACATGGTTAGAGCCCATGATGCATGTGCTGATATGTTCCACGTACTCCAGGAAAAACTCTGCAGGCTAAAAAAAAAAGGGAGGGGATTCTCCACAGTACTTTGGATATATGGTTATGGTAATAGAAAAAAAAGTGTTGTCCTGATTTTCTTGTTCTGGAAAGAAAGTGCATATGGTGAATACATCTAATAAAGGCTGTTCTGGCAGATGAGAACTGGAAGAAGAACAAAATCAGTGTCTTCCTGGCCAAGCTGCTGCTGCTACTTTTGGACTGCTTCGTGGAAGACGTGAATTTGATTCATTTCCAAAGACAGTTTGGAAACTCCAGGCAGCAGAGGAAGGGACTCCCCCTTGATTTAGCTGGTTTTCTCTGAATGCATTGCACTCTGTGAAATGCCATCAGTGCCACCTCTCAGCTAATTCCTGAGGGAAGGTTAAGGTGTGGGGACTCAGATTGAGTGATCAGGGAGCCTCAGTGGCTTGAGACCCATGGAAATTCATGCAGGGTTGGGGAATTTGCAGTGCCTGCTGTGGGCACCTCAGTTAAAAAGAAAACCTTTAATTTGCAGCCGGAGTCAAACTGCGTATTGGAGAAGCCCCTGTCTTTCTACTGATGGCCAAAGTCTCTCTGTCCTCTCCAGGGTTGCCTGGAGCACTAAGCTGGGTAATTAGGATCCTATTTGTCCCTCCAGGCTTTCCTTCCACTGAATGGAGGTGGTTGCTGGACTCTGTGCTGATCACTTGTTCTAGAAAGCTGAACAGTTTAATCCATTATAAATTGGAAGCATGTATATTAGGGTGATTAGAAACTAATAGATGATTTACCTAGCTGAAAATAATTCGTATGGGGACCAGGCTGTGGAAATAGCAGAGGTAAGAGTAGGGAGAGCATGGTTTGGTGAGTGCTCTGAGAGTGTTTTGCAAGCTCTGATGGGAAACAATAAAGGGGAGGAAGAGACGGTAATCGGTGAATCAATCTGCACAGTTCATTTAAAAATACCCTCTTTTTTGTGGCTTTGGTTACAAGAATGCTTTGTGGGCTGTGGAAGAAAGGCATTAGTAGCTGCTTTAAACCAGCCATATTCTAATTTAATATTTCATGAAGTACTGTGAACCTCCAAGCAAGAGAATTTCCACCTGTGTGCTTGGTGGGAGAGAGGGAGGGCAGATGGGCAGTGCATATTTTGAACAAGAAGTTGCAATTAAAGCAAGAAGGAGCCTTCTGTAAGTAGTGCTAGGTTGCAGCTACTTTATTTGAGAAGGGATGGAATGACACACTAGAAACCCCATTTCAATAGAAGATGACAAGATGATGCCTGAAGTTGTGTGACACTGGAGTTGTGTGAAATGGCCGTAATCTCCTGGGAGATAGTAATAAATAGGGTCATGTCTCCATCACCTGGAGTGAAACCTGCACAGTGAGGAACGTTGCCAGCTGTGCATCCCAGCTGGTTCTGTGCTTCCACATGGCATGCCCTGGCTTGCCAGAGGGCTGATGAGCTGGGCCAGGCCCATGCCGTGCTTTACTGATGAGCTGCATGAGCCATACCCCAGGGAGCTGGGAGCTGATGGTGCACTGGAGACACTGAGCTGGTTCAGTTTGGGAGAGGATTAGCCTGACCACCTGCAGGGGCAGCTTTAAACATTTGAGTGCAACCCTAAGATAAGCCTTTAATGCACATTTTCAGAAGTCAACAATGCTTTTGGCAGTTTTGCTTTTTGGCCATCCTTCAAAGGAGAGTGATCAATATTCGTGGTCTGTCGCATGTTGTTGCAGCTTTATGGAACAGCAGCTTCACATTTCAGGGATGACTTTAGCCAGGTGCTGCAGGTACACAGTCATTCCTGGAGCGGAGTCATAGCAGTCACAAAAAGGAAGACCTCTGACATGATATACCTTCTCTTCCACCTGTCAGTAATAACTAGACGTGGGAAGAGATTATGAAGATCCCCTCTAGAGAGGCACAATTTATTTACTATGACAAGACTGCTGATGGAGTATAGCCCAAAGTTAAGGTTTCAGAAGATCTTCCAGCAAGGTGGTGTATCCTGACATCTGATAGCAGGAACAAAGAACCAGAGAGTAGTTTGAGTTAAGCAGGTATTTGCTGTGATCATCCTTAAATGTAACACATAACATTTAGTAGAAAAGCTCATAGTTACTGTAGGACTTTGGGTTGTCATCAATTTTCTCTTTTTCCTACAGTCTTCTAGAGCTTTGCATCAGTGACTCTCAGTTTCTGTCACTGTTGGTGTGTTGGGCAGCCATGGTGCACACTTGTTAAGCCCCTGGAAGTGAACAGTCATAACAGATAAGCTGATCTTAAGGGGGTTAGTAGTGCTCTAACTTAGTGAAGGTAAAGAGAAAAGCATAATGATGTTTTTAGAGGAAAGCCAAGTCAGGCTTTGATTTTCCTACTGCTTTATCACAAGGGAAAAGCTCTACAAGAAAATAGGAGTACTTGTGGGAGGTGGAAGGAAAAATCGGAGGAACTTTCAGGAACTGTGTAAGTTTCCTGAGAAAGACACATTGAGGTAAAGATTTTGTTCTGGAATTACTGAGGGGAAAGAAAAGATGGCTAATATTGCATGCAATCAGAAAGGTGAAAGGAAAAGGACACTTACTTGGAGAATTTCATTGACTATTGTATCTTAGTGCACCAAAAAGCCCCCCAGAACCCAATAATGAAAACATGACCAAACTGATGGTTCTAGTCCAGAGTGAATAAACAAACTAGCTGCCAGTGAGCAGCACTTGACAGGCCAATGGTTAGAGCACCATTGCGATATTGTGAAGCAGGAATATGAGGAAGGAGCATGAATGCATTGGTAGAGAATATTGGGTCCAGTGCTGTTCAATATACTCGTAAGTGATCTGAATGATGAGATCAAGGATACCCTGATGAAATTTGGTGATGATACCAAACTGAGAGGGGAAGTGGACACTTTGGAAGGGAGAACCACCCTGCTGAACAGATTGAAAGAGCAAGTGAACAAGAACCTTATGAAGGACAAGTGTAATATCTTGTACCTTGGAAAACACAATCCAGGACTATGTCACAGATTGGGATCTACCCAGACCTGAGGTTGGTTCTGGTGGACAAACATCTTGAGAAAAGAAGGCTCAGAGAGGACTTTATCACCATGTTCCAGTATTTATAGGGTGGCTACAGAGAAGATGGAGACTCCCTTTTAAGAGGAGTCATGGAAAAGATGAGGAGTAATGGGTATAGGTTACTCTTGCAGAGATTACTATTGGTCACAAGAGGGAAATGTTTCACAATGAGAAGAATCAAGCATGGGAATTATCTCCCCAGGCAAGTGGTGAATCCCCAAACATCAGATGCTTTCAAGAATCAGCTGGACAGGGGGCTGGGCCATCTTGCCTAGACCACGCTTTTGCCAAGAAAGGTTGTACCAGATGAGGCTTGAGGTCCCTTTCAAACTGGTGTTCTGTGATTCCATGGTAAGATTTAGAACTTGCAGACTTAAGCTACATGAGCCCATGCTGACTTTTGATGTTCTCCTGAGCAGGTCCACTTGGTACTGATATTCTATATTTTTAACTCCTGCCCATGCAGGACGGTGAAAGGGACCAACCACCTCTTCTCCCTTAAGGTCTGAGGAGCTTCATGAAAGTGCACCAAGCTGAACAGTTCCTCTCAATTCTGCAGGTATAACATCAGATCCTCTGCTTGTGCTCTTTAGTGGCAACAACAACTATTCTCACCCCAAGGCACTGGAGGCATCTGTGACCTCCTTTGTGCTCTGGAAATGTGAGTTAATATTTTGAAGTGTAAATTTATGGACTGAGAGTTGCTAAAAGGATCCTATTTGATCTCTGGCAAGCATCAAAATTATGAGAACTTGATTCAAGGGAACCTTTGGGGGAAGAGGAAAGAATTGGTCCCAAGCAGAGCCCTTTTAATATGGGTTCCCAAATGAGCCTCGGGCAGCAATAATGATGTTCTTGAGTTCCCTGTCAGACTCTTTTATTTCTTAATGAGCACAGCCTGTCCTGCTGCTTCTCCAACACTATATGATGTTTCTCATTTGCCTTATTAAAAATAAACACCAGTCTTGGAGCTTTCCCAGAATATGTCTGACTGCCTGATGTGGAAGCACACACCTATCCCAGGCATGGGATGACTGGACTACCTAGGCACTGGTCTCTGTCACACATTGCACATTAAACTCATATTGGTCTAGGCTGGAATTTAGATGGATTGGGAACAACATCACTGAGGCTGTGTCCTGGGACTGCTGTCAGTCCTATGGTGCTGTCAGTGCTGTGGTGACTTGGAAGTAACTGCGGCAATAAAGTCCTTGCCCGAGAGGTGCCTCAGAAACCCAATCCATCTGCCATTTTATGTAGAGTATTTACTGTTACTCAAGAAGTTTCACTGTGTCAGCAGGGAATTTTGTTTGCATCCCCTTAAATGCTGCTATCTGTCCTTTTAAAAAAGTCTTTTAAAAAGTCATTGCCTTGCAGCTGTGGAGGGAAACCTCATAATTCACAGCTACTAGGGCAGTGTAGCAGCAGGCAGCCCCTTGCATTGGCAGGACTGGGACTGTCTGTCCCTGTGCAACAGGCAGCTCCTGGCCTGAACACTTTGTTCCCAGTGAACAAAGAGGGGGAGCTCCTCCCCGGTTTAGTGACAGCAGGACCTGACTTTTGGTGCTTTGAGTAGCAGTTTAAGGCCACCAAATGGTCATGTCTTTGTTTTTTAAAAATTTTTTTTCCCCCTTCTCAAGGCAGCCAGCTGGAGCACCAGTGTAGGGGAAAGGCTCATGTAGCAATAGAGAGATGTAACAGGATTTTGCCTTACATAGAGGTGCAAAGGGATTTCATCTCACTTCTCATATCACCAATAAATTCTCCCATCTGCAAGGACTAAATGAAAGAAAAGAGTTAGAAAACGTTTAAAACAATGTAGCACATTTGACAATATGCTTCTTACAGCAACCAGTGTCAGTGACTTGTGTCCTGGAGAGCAAGAGCTGGGGAGCACTGCAAAAGGATTTCAAGGGCCTTTGTAAGGCTGGTAGTTCTGAATATCCAGAGGTGAACTGTCCCACGATGGGCCTGAGGTGCTGCAATAAAACCAGTGGTATTCATACCATCTTGCTGGGACCAGTAGCCCATGGTGCCTTCCTGCTCAGTCACAGCCAAAATTGCGTTTGCTATAAACAAACGCAACAGACAGCTGGGTTTTTTTAGAGCCAGCGTATTTATTGACCAAATCCATGGCAAAATGAAAAAAAAAAAAAAAAAGAATTATGTAACCAAATGAGTAAGGCTGTGTGGGTGAGGGAATTTCTTGGTGTTTTCTAGCATGCAGCTACCTTCAGTAGAAGTGTGTGTGGCTAGGCTTTCATCACTGGCAATGTGAAAAAAATTATTTTGCTTCAAAAGGGAAGCATTCCCCCATGCTAGTAATCACCCTTCAGAGCATCCTTCCTGCTCATGCTAACCATGAGTAGCCATGCATGCAAAAATCTATTCTTTTTTCACCACTGAAAAAGAGCAACCTGGTACAAAAGTCAATGAAAGAGGCCATCCAGGCAGCATCAGCTGTCAACAGTCACTGCAGCTGTTCAGTCCTCAGAAGGCATCGTGGGTCTGCATCAACTGTCAGGCGAAATTAAGAGAATATTCAGAATTTTCCTGAGACAGAGTGAAATAAAGCCATGCAGGCAATGTGTCTAATAAGGGGAGTATTTCCCATGTCACTGGAAGGAAAGCAGGTGTTCACTGCCATTGAGAGCTTCCCCCTCTGCCTTTGCAAACCTGCCCTTGGTGGTCGCAGATGCTGTTCCCTTGATGAGACAATTGTGGATACAGCACTACTCTTGCCATGGCCCTTCCTTTTCCAATGATACCAAAAGCTGCTGTGATCTGGGGTGGAGAAGGGTGGGAGGAGATGTAACAGTGATCCTTACTATAATTTCACATATTCATTGTTCTGGGAGACATTTCCAAAAGCAGCCAAGTCTTCTTCTGAAGTGTCCACAACATCACAATGCTGTAAAATTTCCTCCTGTCTTCTGGCAACACTTCAGCTCTTGTGAATTTCCTCTCACATTTAGTGGGTTTATCCTCCATCATTCAGGATGAAAAACATGCCAAAGCTGCTTTAGGCTGGAAGATTCTGACATCCCAGGAGAGAGGGGTTACTTCAAGCTTGTCAGGCACTCTCCATGCTCTCATTCCCTCTCATTTATAAAGGTACCTGACAAGGAGGACTGTAACACAAATGTCCCAGTTGTCACAGGACTGTAGAGGGATGAATTTTCCCCTGCAGGATCTTGCATTAAAGTCCCTGCCCAGGACAGCTGGCCAGTGGAGTGCTTTGTGGGCCCTGCTGATCCAAGGGCTAGAGCTGAAACTGCTGAGCATCCAGTGGTTCAGCTAGTGTTGTGCTGTAAAATGATTTTTGGTTGGATTTGCTGTTATGTGTCCTTGAAAACTTTCAGAAAGCCTGCACCAGTTTATGTACGTGCTAGACTGATCATTGATAGCAGGAGAAATTCTGACTTGCTACCTCCCCATTCTCGCCCTCCACCGAAATCCTTGTTTACAAAGACTTGTTTCCTTTTAAATCATTCTTCTGCACATCTAATAGGGCCGACCTGCTTCTTTTCAAAGTGAAATACCACGGTACATTCATTTAGGGCTTGATTGCTCACTCCCTGTAGATCACAGCCAAACTCACATTGCGCCCCTGTGAATGATGAGCCAGGTCTCTTCTCAACAGAAAAATGTAGACATTATTTTTGTTGCTGCCTAAAGAAGAGCAATAGATAAATGGATTTTTCTTTAAATACATTAGATTATAGCCCTCCTTGCTCACTTAGTATTTTTTCCTTTGGGGCTCTGGGTTCCTCTTTTGTCTATCAAAAAGAAGAATGTAGCAAACTGCTAGACCATCACCACCTCCTTCTCACAACGATCTGCATGTCATCACCATCTGTTCAGAAAATCTGGGCTGGGGATTTACCCCTTGCTAATCAAGACAGGATGAATTATGCTTGAAATTGTGAGGCGCCTTCCAGAGTGCTGTATGTGCCCCAAGTGTGCCACTGCTGTTCCTCCCAGTTTCTTTAAAGCAAGGAAATCCTAGTGGCACCCACATCTATGACTTTTGTGAAACTTCCCAAAGCTCCCTTCCACCCGAGTTCCTTTCTCTATCACTTGAATTCCTGCTTTGCACTGCTTTTCAGAAAGATGCTCCAGTTCAAAAGGACAGAAACCCCAGATAGTTTTAAATTTAATGGACAATTGTAGTAGGTTACAGGAGCAGAAAGGATGATACATATGCAGTATATATCTTGTGGGGTTTTCTAACATTCAGTGCTTAGTTTTTAGTGAGTTTTCTTGTTGTGCTGCCCTAATCTCTCCCCTCTCCAAGTAATTTTCTTTCAAAAGTCATTTTCTTTTGACTTGGAGAAGGGCTCCTTGCAGCTCGCTTCCTTGGAAGTAGAACCTCAACCCCAAAATATACAAAACCAAGCTGAACTTTTGAACCCAGGAAATTATGTGGGTTTGAACCTAGACAAAAAGGAACCCAAGCACTTGCTTACACTTGCTGGTATGAAAGCTGGCAACACCTGGTTAAAGTGAAAAGTATTTGAAGTGGTCGTATATGCAGCCTCCCTTCCCCTGGGCATGGGGCTCTCACAGTGTCCATGGGTGTCCAGCACTTGGAGTGTCATCCACCCACAGACTCTTGACAAGCTCAGAATGTGCCAGGAATCAAACAATGTGTCAGCCACACAGTGCTCAGTGCTCCCCAATTCCCTGGAAACTCACTTCTTCCTTGCTGGAGGAATGGATTCAGACAGCGATCCCGGTGGCATCCCAAGCAAGGCACAGAGGTGACAGCATCCCTGTCACCAGTTCTATACTTGTCCCACAACAGTCAGCCTGGCCCCCTCCTTGTGTGTCCCACAGTTTGGAAATGGACTCAAAACATGGAATGTTTCCAAGGCAGGAGTTCAGTCTTTACCTTGTTCTTTGCTGTAATAAATTGTATTTAGATCAGGTACCACCTCTGGAACAGTCCCACTTCTCCACTATGGTGAGAGTCCATCCCTGGTTTGGCCTAACTTCTGTGATCAAATTGCAGTAAATTTTTTTTGTCAGTGCTCGTCATATTTAGGGTGTCTTTGAGTGCAGTCTGTAAACTGCCTTTGTGGGAAATACTCTGAGGACACAACATAGTTGAAGAAATTTGGTCAGGTGGGCTGATGGTCTGAAGTTCCTACTTGTCACTCCATCTTTTTACTGCAAATAAAGGAGGCTGCATATGAAAAAAGATGAATCCTATCATTTGGATTTGCCTCTTTCACTGGATAAAGGGTAACACAGGTTCCCAGGTGACAGTGAGCTGGACCTGTTACTCCAGGGAATAGGGGACACACGGCCATGCTGTGCCTCACATCACTGTCAGAGGACCATGATTCCCCTGCCTCCATGCCAGCAGTCCTAAGCAGTCCTTGGTGCAGAGATGGAGTCTCAGATTATCTGAGTTAAGGGAGAGGTTTCTCTCAACAGCCCCTGGACTGCACCAGGTGCTTTCCTTATTTTTTTAATTTGAAAACTACTTAATTTTTTTATCTTTTCCTATAGGGTTGGGTTTTTTTCCCTTTAAATTCATGACTGCTGCTTGCCGATGAAAGTAGCTGGAATACCATAGGTTGAAATGCTTTGGGGAGGCAAGGAGCCTCCTTCCTTGAGGAGCACGAAGTCCATAAAAATTTTGCTTTTGGTTTTCAGAGGTGGAAATAAAGAAAGGGTCAACCCAGGGTTTCCAAGTTCTTGGCCTGACATCTGGGCACTGGGGAAGGGCACCTCACTGCCTGTGTGCCACATGGGTTGGATGTGCTTGCCAACTTTTTCTCTCCAAAGGAAAGCCACAGAATAGCATTTTTATGTGACATTAATTTGCAGATTTTTCTAAAAAATAGATTTTGCAGTTAATGTATTATTTTGCAGTGAACTTGGTCAGTGCTAGGTTAAGAGTTGCACTTGCTGATTTTAAAGGGCTTTTCTAATGTAACTGAATCTATGATTCTATAATGTCTCAGGAGTGAGGACAAGTGATGAAGAGCTCTTTCAGTCCTGTGCACAGGCTGATGTACAGAGGCATGAAAGCAGCCTAATGGGAATTGGTTTGAAATATTCTTGGCTATGAAGCAGAGGGGAAGTACAGGAAAAGAAAACAAAACATCCACCAAATCCACCTAAAACCATGTCAGCTGGGCTGTGAGACTCTTCTGCTTGAAAGACATAGCTATGCTTGCCAGTTTGGTTTATTTCTAATAGTATAAAATGTCTCTGCAAATAGTATTATGGAAAATATATGACTAATACTGTTTCAGGAGTCACTATTTTAAATGGAGGAACTGCAAATACCCTTCCAAAATGAGAAGGCAACTTTTATGACACCAGAAGTTGAAGCTACTACAATAGAAGATGCGTAAAATTGTTTGTTGTTTTTGTTTGAATCATGTTAGACTGCTTACAGAGCAGGTGCTTTGCTGGAATAAATCAAAGTAATCAGAAATCTGCCCCGAATTTCTACAATGTTTCTGATTTAATTCAATTACATCCACATCTTTCTGATGTATGAATGACTTCTGAACTTAACCCCGTGCCTCAGAGCTGTTGACTGAAGCGTGGTGTTGGGAGGTTTTAACAGTGCCCCTGTTTGGGTCTGAGTTGTGCTGCTGCCTTGGGCAGTGGAGAACATCATTCCACAGGGACTTGCAACCAGGGATTGGCAAGGACTTCTGAGGAATGAAAACCCCATCGTAGAAACCTGTGCCACTAGCAACCTCCATCTCAGGAAGTGGATTTTGGGACAGCTAAAGGTGTAGACAGGTAGCTGTGGGCTTTCCAAATATACTTTTAGGGGCTTAATGCACTTCTGAAAATGCTTTTACCAATGTCATTTGTCAAGGGCTTCTGCTCAAGGTTTGCTGGGCTCCTGGAGAACCCTGGTCAGGGTCTTCACTTGAGAGGTGAGCTGTGGAAGGAGCCCCCTTGCAGCCACGCTGCTGCTTACTGGTGGGTCTGCTCTGGGCTGCAGCCAAAGTGCAGAGGGACAGACCTTTACTGAGCACTGGGACCTGCCCCCATGAGCACATTCCCAGCAAAGCCACTGCAGATGGAATGCCAGAGCAGCCAGTGCAGCCCTCCCACCCCAGGGCGGAGCAGTGCCAGGGCATGGGTGCCCCTCACTCCCCTCTGCAGGTTCCTCTTCTGCGGCGTGGAACTCCCCCTGTGCTGATGCCTGAGGGGATTTCATGGTCTCTGCTGCAGGGAGCCCCTGAGAAGCCACAGTCCTCGAAAGGTCTCTGCTGTCAGACTTACTGCCTCCAGCATACCTCTAACAGGTCCCCCTGGCCTAGGGACTGAGTTTACACTGGTATTTTAGGGAGACAGGAGAGCCTTTGTCCCAGAGAGGAAGGGAAACCTTCCTGAAGGAAAGGAAGAGTAGACTCCTGGGTGCAAGAGCATTTAATGTATGTGCCCCATGGCTCAGCACTGCCCCTTTCTGTAGGGACCCACTTCAGAGAACCCTTGGCAGCAGCTTTGAGATGACGTCTGTCTCTCTTTGCTTTTGTACCTTTGTGTGCAATTCCCAGGTGAGTCAGTGGGACTTCAGAGGGGTTTGGTGAAAGCAGAAGCCATCTTCCTTTGCGCTGAGGGCCTGTTGAGAAGAAACTGTTGAGAAGAAACAGTCACTTTTCCTGGCATGCCTTTAGTCAGTGTGACCTTAAGAGTGTGAAAAACAGGGGGCCCGGTGGTGACTGCCGTGGTTAAACAGCAGCAAGAGCATTTTCACAAGAGGACTTCAGTCATTAACTCAGAAAACTTCCATGAAGGCAACAGGGCTTTTGGGTAAGGTTTGAAGAGTCAGGCACTTGCATTGGTATGGAAAACACCAGAAATGGATGAACAGGCTGTGAGGTGATGGAGTGTTGTATCACTAGCAAGGCTGGTTTGGGAGGAATTGCCTCTTAGGATATGCAAAAAGCACCCAGTGATGCAACATTAAATGGGGACACCACAGTTGTGTTATTGATCAGAGCTTTCTACTTTGCAGACCAAAACGGTGGTCCTACATATTTCTGCCATCTCAAATGGAAATGAGTGATGTCCAGAAACACTGAGTAACGAAGTCAGCAAAGCTAATGAGATTAGAATGTCTTACTCATGAGAAGACTGATTTGCAAAGGCCGAGTGTGCATGTAGGGGTCTGGCTTCAATCATCTCCTCTAACATTTAGGCAACTGGATATAGGTTTGTAATAGAGTTCTTGCTGCACAAAGCAACCAATCACCCAGCCAGGTAATTTCTTACATATGTACTCTCTGGGGACTTTATGGCTGTATCTTCTCTTAATATGCAACTTACCTACCTCTCCATCTATACATGGATTTCTTTGGGCAAGAGCAACTATTTTTTTTTAAGTATTCTCCAGCGTTTGAGAAAGAAGGTTTTTATTTTTCTCCTGAAGGGTTTGACCTAGTGCAGATCCAATCTGCATGTTTCACCCTGGTCCCAAATCTGCTAGTTTAAAAACCACAAAACAGAAGACATGAGAAGTGTTCCTTTGACAGTGATATATTTCAAGAGGGTTTTATGCTTAGTGAAATTACAGCTTGTGCCCTGACTATCACACAGTCTTAACCCTAGAAATTGAAATTGGATTTTTGGAAAGTCTTTCAGATGCCTTTTGGTAAAGCTGTGGTTATTTGTCTTGATTTATGGTAGCAGTCACCTCAAACCTCAAACGTGTATTCCAATGTTCCAAAGGTGCCTTGGCTTACGCCTGAAAGGATTTCATACTTGCCCTGCCAATGCTTTTTTAGAGCATGCCTGGTGTGTTGCAAACCCAATACCTGAAAACGCCTGCACTTCTCACTTCTCCCTCCAAAAGTGGCGATAATTACATTTAAATTTCAGAAGATGGCGTTGAAGATTTGCAATTAATATCCTGAACCTCCGGCGCAGCGCGGTGACAGATTCTGTGACCTGAGACGTTGCAGCAGAGAGGATGTGGATGGAAGTGCGCTGGGGACGTTAGAACAGAACAACAACACCGGAGTGTCGTGGCACGAAACACGTGCTTGAAACCCGAAAGGCGGCAAGAGAGACTTTCATGCAAGCCCGGAGCTCGCTCCTTCATCCACTAGCTTCCACCACGTTAGGGCAGGAGGCTCTGAAAGCAGCGGGTTCCAGCCCTGGTGCCTCAAGAAGGGCTTTGAGGAGGCAGCATCCCCTGGGCTCAGCGGGGCGGGAGCGGCTCCCGACCGGAGCTGGCGACTGTCCCTGCTCCCGCTGCTGCCGCCCCGTCGGGGTTCGCTGCCTCCAGACCGGCGCCGGTGCTGCCCTCCCCACCTTGCCCCTCATTTCACACCTTTCGGGCTGCAAAACACGGTGTGGGTTGGACGGGAGAGCCCGAGCCCTGCGGGGAAAGGAGGCAGGTGTGTGTGTCATTCCACTCGGCGATCCCGGCTCTGTGGCCCGAGCAAAGCGGGGTTGGGTGGCAGAGGGTGCAGGCAGGGGGTACCGACCCCGGGCACGGCGTGGGCCGGTGGGCGGATGCCTCCGCGTCTCCTCGAGCATCCCGGGGGCCCGGCCGGCGCCGTCTAGGACGATTCTGGTGGGTGTAGCGAGCTGGGTCTTTACAGTAAAAGCCGCCCGGCTCTCACTGGTAGGAGTTTCCCCGGGCTATTTATGTATGTGAGTCTGTCTGTACAGATTTAAAAAAAAACGCAACCCAGCGGGGACGCAGAGGGCGCCGGGCTGCACGCCCTCCCGCCCGCAGCGTGTTTACCAGCAATGGGGATGTGTCACTGCCTCAGATGTTTTCCAGCTCGCCAAGTCCCCGCTCCCCNCTGAGGTGAAGGCGCGCACCGGCCCCCAGCCCGGCCGGTTCCCGCTGCCCTGGGGAGGGTCGCGGGAATGTGTGGGAGGCATCCTCTTCTTGCACAGTGAAAGGGGGGAAAGTGACTTTTTGGGGGTCTTCGCACGGACTCGTACGGGCTCCGCGATGGGGAGCCGTGGTCCCGAACGTGCCCCATCCCGCCAGACGCGCCATGAGCAAGGGAGATGCCGGAGGACCGGGTTTGGTGTCCGGGGGGA
>VXBB01007092.1:98523-173360 GCA_013399915.1 Illadopsis cleaveri
GGTGCTGCCCATCTGCCCACAGTAGTGTGCGCCTGTCTGGCCAGGGGGTCGGGGAGGCTCCTCGTGAGTAGAGGCAAAGATTCCTGGGTAAGGAATCGCTTAATTTTTTTAGATGTAACAGAGGGGGTGGAGTGGGAACCCACCAAACTAAGATTTCGGACATCCAAGCATTTTCCAGATCGGTGAGACAAACCTAGCGCCAGGCCCCCATCACTGGTGCCGGTGTCCCGGCGTTTGCACCTTCCCGGGGGATCCCCATCCCTGCGGAGCCGCTCCGCTCTCCGTGCGCGCCTGCGCCTCTGTGCGCAGCTATGGGGCTCTGTGTGGTGGGCTGCAAGCTCCCACGTCCCTGGAGACATGAGTGCCCTTCTGCCGGGCTCTGTGGGTTGCTGCCTTTCCACTTTTAGGCATATGCAGTGTATAGATTTGAATGTTGCTATGTGTGCGTGTTGGGAGCAGTTGGAGGGGTAGATATGTACAGGACGTCATGTGTTCAAGGGCGTCTTGCTGCAGTGAGCTTGTGAAGGCTGCTTTGGTGTTATAGATAGATGCCATATAAACTGTGACTGCATGTGAAGCCCTCCGAATCGTGTGCGTGATATGTCTGATATCACATATCAGATATACTTGCATATGATCATATGCAAGTATATTTTAATGCAATTTTTCCTCTTTTGGTTGGAAACTAAACCCCCAGCTGAACTCTCAGCAGGGCAAGGGAGTTGTGCCTCAAGTCACAGTAACAATTTCAACAGCCAATGTCTGTTCATGCAAAACAGTATTGGGACAGGGGGAAGTCTGTCAAAGTCTGCAGCACAGGCTGTGCCTGGGGAGGGCTGTGGGGGGCTGTGCCCAGTTTCCTGAGGCTCTGTACCGTGTTTCCCGGGGCCCCCAGGGCCCCACTGTGTGCCGGGGCTGCTGTTTGGTGTGATGTGTGTGACATCAGGATCTGGGCACTGCTGGTGCAGACTTAGCCCAGCACTTGACCTGTGAGTTTGCCTCTCCCCACATCCTGCCCATTTCCCACCCTCCACAGCCTCCTTGAGCACCGGTGCTTGGACACGTGTGGAGAGCTCAGCTTGGTGGGGCACCCCAAAACCCCCTGTCCAACCTCTGACACGAGTGGCATGAACTTGGAGCCGGGTGAGTGCGGGATGAACTCGGTGAGCTGTGGCAATGGGAAACTCCGCCAGTGGCTGATCGACCAGATAGACAGCGGCAAGTACCCCGGGCTGGTGTGGGAGAACGACGAGAAGAGCATCTTCCGCATCCCCTGGAAGCACGCCGGCAAGCAGGACTACAACCGCGAGGAGGACGCAGCCCTCTTCAAGGTAAGGCTCAGCCTGGGCTTGGGATTGTGGAACACTGGCAGGGCAGGAGGGATGCCCCTCACCATCCCATCCTTGCCACCTGCCTCTGCAGGCTGGTTCTGCTGGTTGGTTGGCTGCTGGACACTGCCTGGCTGGTGGTGCTGGCTGTGCCCTGGTGTCCCTGTGTTTGTGGGACAGCCAACCTTTCCACAATTTTTTGCGTGGAGCGTGGAGCTAGATGCTTCTGGGACAGCAGCACATAGCCTTTCGCATTCATTCCCTTTTCCTATGCCCACTAAACTGTTTTTTTACCTTACCATGCTGCTTTTTTTTTAGCCTAAACCTGTAGGGAGTAAATTCATGAACAATTCATGCACTTGTAAGCACACACACTTATACTGTTTCAAGCATTGTACCTTGTACTTGATTCTTTTTTTTTTTTTTTTTTTTTTTTTTTTTTTTTTTTTTTTTTTTTTTTTTTTTTTTTTTCATTTTCCCACTCTTTTGATTATCTGAAATGTTTCCAGGCTTGGGCTCTTTTTAAAGGAAAGTTCAGAGAGGGCATTGATAAACCAGATCCCCCTACCTGGAAGACAAGATTAAGGTGTGCTTTGAACAAGAGCAATGACTTTGAAGAACTGGTGGAGAGAAGCCAGCTGGACATCTCAGATCCCTATAAAGTGTACAGAATAGTGCCAGAAGGAGCCAAAAAAGGTAAAGCATCTCAAATTCCCTGTGTAACAGAATGTGAATATGTCTCATTGCAAACATATGAGGACTAAAAAGTGCTTTTCTGGAATGGTCCTGCAGCCTTTTTAAGTCTTTTAAGGGACTAAAATGAGGGCTCAAGTGCAGCTTGTTCTGGTGACTTTAGAGGCTGTGTCTGCAGGAGGACTGCTGGCGTTTGAGTTGGAGCACTGAAAGGGAGCCCCTGCAGGAAGATGCAAACAGGCGCCTGTACATCACTGGAGGAATTGCTCTTTTAGCTGGGGCCTCCCTGCCAGTTCTGTGTAGTGAGAGCCAAGCAGGAGGTTCAAGGGGCAGGCCAAAAAAAGAAAAAAAAAAAATTGCATGCTGGATCTCGGTTCTGAATACAGAGAAGAGCAATTTTGGGGCAGACAGTAGGTAACTGCCTTGGGGAGGAACGAGCTGGAAGTGAGGGATGCCCAGCCTGCAGCCTCCAGGGCAGGGACAGGGCAGCGCCTGCTCTCCAAGAAGGCCCTGGTGCCAGACAGGACCTGTGAGGCAAAGGCTTGGCCTCACTGTGCACTAGGCTGGGCTGCACTGTGCTGTGGGGCACTGCAGAGCCCAGCAGGACAGACTGCCTCCCAGAGCTGACTGCAAAGGGGGCCAGGGAATCCAGTCCCAAGTGTGCACTTGAAGGCATTTTGGTCCTCTCTCTGTTCAGTGGCAGGTTGTATGGATTTGTCTTTAATGTGCCGATTTCAGATTGGCTTAAAATGTGGTTGACATAATTTATTTTCATCCCTCTGGTGAACACAGGTGCAAAACAGATCAGCATGGAGGAACAGCCATTAATGATGAACCATCCCTTCCCAATAACATCTCCTTACACTGCACTACCATCCCAGGTATGGCATTAGTTGAGTGTTTTGCTTGGTGCCTCTACACTGAACAGCACAATTTCTGTGCTATATCTGTCCTTGCTGGTGGGGCTCTCAGGTTCTCCCTGTGAAGAAACTTCATAATGAAAATTGAGAAATTGAAAAGCAACTTTTCTAATGTCAGATGAGGCCACAGGGCAATTGATTTCCCTTGGTGTTGTTTATCCCAGAGTAATAGCTCTTTTCTGTTGGACGACAGTTCCTAGTGCACTGCCATTCTGTTGATGCCAGAATGCAAGCACCCAATGAAGCCTTGCTCTTTCAAGCAGACATTTACCAGCAGTGCTTTGACTGCCTTTTGTTATTCCACTCCTCTTATTATTTACACCAGTGGTGAGAAACTCATTTGAAAGCCTCGTTGGTGGTGGTGGCCGAGTGCCATCGGTGTAGCCCGGGCACAGCTCAGACCTCTATGTGCTTTGGCAGGGAAAATCAAGGAGCTGAGATGAGAAAACTGATGCAATGCATAGCCTTAGCTCTTACAGCTGCCTGCAAAAAGAATGACCTCGTTAAATTGAATAGGTACCGAACTACATGGTGCCCCATGAGCGGAACTGGAGGGAGTTCGCCCCGGAGCAGCCGCATCCTGACATTCCCTACCAGTGCGCCAGCGTCCCCTTTGCCGCCCGTGGTCACCACTGGCAAGGGCCCAGCTGTGAAAATGGTAAGACACCCCTGTTTAGGGCTGCCCACATGCAGGAACCTCACATTCCAGGTTTATCATTTGTGGCTTTGATTGCAATTAAGAGGTGTGGATGGAGAGGAATGCTGGGTTCCCTTGAAAGGGAGCCACCTTTGTCCTGGCTCTTGCATTCGCTACCACTGTACGTGTGGTGTGTGGGCTGTGCAGTTCTCTGCATTGATAGAAATCAGCCCCCAAAAGTCCTCAGCTGTCTCCAAAGCCCTGAGCAATAAAGGAGGCAACGAACCCTCACAAAAAACCCTGAATGGGAACATATGTTCTTCAGCTTTTCTCTCTGATTTTGAACTTTTTGAGACATACACCAGTGAGATTTTCCCTCCAGCCTTGTGGGTTAGACTGGCATTATTCTCCCTAGAGGAAAGCTGGAATTATTACTTTATTTTAGTGCTGTGGCAGTGGGACAGCTTGTCATGGATTGAGACTCTCTTGGGGCTGGTACAGCAGAAGCAGAATAAAGGGATGTTTCCTTCCCCAAAGATCTCACAGTACCAGAGCCTAACACAATCATGGCTTTCCAAGCTCTGCATTGGTAGGAAAAAGCCCAAATTGTGAAAATTGGCAGTGCTGAAGCCTGCAGGGAATAAAACATAAGAGAAAGGGAGCTGTGTGCTGTAGACCCTGGCAGGGTAACTCACCTGGAAGATGCAGGCATTTGCTTTGTGAGGAGAAGCACCTGGTTCAGAAGGGCAGGAAAGAATGAGAAGCAAGAAAGGACCCTTGGGGTTGGTGCTATATATTCAGAGGACAGCTCTCTCCCAGTTTTGATGCAGAGAAAGCTTTGGCTTTGCTGAAAAGTAAATACTCAGTGCACTGCAACTTTTGCTGGCAATATATTGGGATTGTTAGGCAGAATGCTTTGCTTTTAGTTGAGTTATTTGCTAATAAAAAAATCAAGGTAGCAAGCAGGATGAGCTCTGCTATAAAGTACATCGTCTGCAGCACTTAAACACATTTGGATACTTTGCTGAATTTGTAGACAGTTGTTAGTGGTTGATATTCTGTTTATCCACTGGGCTCTAAAACTCCTCAAGATATTGTGGGTGTTTTTTATCCCCATCGCTCCAGCTCCTGATTGTGGTGGGTTCTGCCACTGAGAAAAGTAATGTGTGCTTGTCTGCAAGTCACTTGCATCATCCTCCAAAGACTTTTATTGGCATTAAGAAACAGAGGAAAAGTATCAATTGTTCAGGATATCCACTTACTGAAAGGCATCTGTTGGAACAGTTTAATAGTAGTTCTGCTAATAAAACCCTAATAATCTCCTGCTGCACCTTTTTCTTTGTCTACATTTAAACAGTGTTAATCCCAGCTTTATTGTTATACCCATCATTAGTAAAGTTTTTTGGAAATATGATTTGTTTTATGCAAATAACTTTTAAGAGCACTGTAGTCTAGTTAAAAATGTAAATTATTTGTCTAATGGAATAACATGTTAAGTAAGGAAAAGGACTACGGGGATATAGAAAGGCTAAGGGACTATTTCATGCAGACCCAAATGGAAAAACAGTCTAGGTAACATCTGGAGTGGTTGGTAGAGTTGGCCTACCTGGAGAAATTGAGAAATAGGACCTTTTTAAGAAGAAAGGGAAAAAGAGAGAGAGTTCCTTATGGGGCCCAGGAAAACTCACTTTTGCATTGCTGTGACCTCTGCCCTAGCTTTTCTTTTAGGGTTTAGGCCACTGTCACTAACTTTTGTTTGTGAAAACAGGTTGTCAGGTGACAGGAACCTTTTATGCTTGTGCTCCTCCTGAGTCCCAGACTCCTGGCATCCCGATTGAGCCAAGCATGAGGTCTGGTGAAGCCCTTGCTCTGTCAGGTAAGGTCCATAGCCCCCCAGGCTTCCTAGGGAGCTTGACGAGAGACTCCCATTTCTGACTTGTCCAGGCCCCATCTCTCCTTTCAGATGAAAGGAAAAAAGAAGGAAAAAAAAGAGAAACCTCTTTAATGAATGGATTTGGTGTATGGTTGTAAGTCTCTGTTTTCCAGGATACTTAAGCACTTCTAGCCCCAGCTCCAAGGGATGGGGGTGGTTAAAGCTAATGGAAGTGTTTTGCTGGCTTGTGGTCTTAGTGCTGGGTTGCTTTGGTGAGACACCAAATCCGGCCTTCCCAGGAGAGTTTGGCAATTTAGGAGTCAGTGACTTATGGCTCAGGTTTTCATCTGGGAGGAGCCCCACCCCCCAAACTGGTGTTGCCTGGGTACCTTATAGTGCTCCTGTTGGTGCCATCTGGCTTTGCTCTGCTTTGTTATTCCTGGTGGGAAAAAAAAGTACATTCAGGAAAGAAAAGGGGAAAATTCAGGAAAGAAAATTCAGCCAGATTTGCAGATGTCTGGATGCTGGAGAACTTTCTAAGTAGTTCTGGGAAAAGGTGTGGAAATGTGCTTTTCACAGCACATGGATAGGCCTGTAAAGTGATACTTGGTGGGTTTCTTAAGCAGGATTGTTCTCCTGAATCAGGGTCAGTTTGTGTGTGGATGTGCGTGTCTTGTGAGTGTATGTGAACATATATTGTACACACATGTATATACTATATATATTTTCAATGCTGTGTGAATTCATAGGAGTCAGCCAAGTGGACCAAATGGCCATTTGAAGGCAAGGCAGGGGATTTTGGATACAGCCCTGTTGGAGCTGGAGCCTGCTGTTGTTTCTCTCCAGGCAGCTGAGTGCAAGTTTGCAAGTCCCCTGTGCAGAAGCCTTTTCTATGCAAAGTCTTGGGGGGGGGAACACAGCTACTTCCTTGTTAAATCTGAGGAAGTGTACTGAGCTGGTGGGTTTAATTGTGACGTGAACTTGGAAAATGTGACCAACATCAACTTTTTCTGTGAAGATTTTTTCTTTTAAATGGAAATGTGCAGTTTGTGGGATTTTAGTTCCTACCAAATTCCCATGCATCAGCAGCCCTTTTAATAAGATGAGAGAGCATTAATGCTACTGTGCCCAAAAAAATTTAGTGTTTGTATATTTTTTTTTGACTAATATGAGCTTCTGGGTGGTGGTGACTACTGGGCTCAGAAATCTTATGCAAACTTGTCTCTTGGCCTTAGCACAGGTCTGAAACATAAAACATCCATACTAAAATATCACAGTGATTGTTTTTTGTTTGCCTGTTTGTTTCTCCTTGTAGACTGCCGACTCCACATCTGCCTGTATTACCGTGAAATTCTGGTAAAGGAGGTGACAACTTCCAGCCCTGAAGGCTGTAGGATATCCCATGGCCAAAGCTATGAGGTCAGCAGTCTGGACCAAGTTATCTTCCCTTATCCAGAGGATAATGGCCAGAGGAAGAACATAGAAAAGCTACTGAGCCACCTGGAACGAGGAGTGATTCTGTGGATGGCACCTGATGGCCTCTATGCCAAGAGACTTTGCCAAAGCAGGATCTACTGGGATGGGCCTCTGGCACTCTGCAGTGACCGACCCAACAAGCTGGAGAGGGACCAAACATGCAAGCTCTTTGATACTCAGCAGTTTTTGGCAGGTAATTCCCACTATGGCTTTGATACCCTTTTGGAAATGTCACCTGGTCACTGTCCACATCAGCTTTATGGGAGTGTTCTTTTCATTAAAGTGAGAATTGCCCCTCAATACTTCTGGGCAAATGCAGCCAAGGGGTGCTTGAGTCCCGAGTAATCCTATAAATTTCTGTGCTTTCTGCACATTCAGTGCCCCTGCACAGACCAACAGGAGTCAACTGAGGCTCCGCTGGTGACACTCAATCCCTCACATTTCTACATGATGCATAAGGAGGAACCTAGAAAAATAGTTTTTCCCATAAATCGACATAAAAACCCTGGATCCTCATCTTAGATTTGCTGATCTAAGTCCTGGATAGGTCTGTGGTCTGCACCTGCACTCCTCTCAACTTGATCCAGAGCAAGTCTGAGGTCTTGCCCAGGGTATACAAATTTCAGTAGCTTTCTTTTCAGTCTGTCCCAGTGTCTAAAAGATATCTAGGAATTCAAGAGGATTTCACAAACTCTAAAATTTCAGCATTGCCTACTATTCTGAGCAAGGAGGTGCATACCTCACCAGAGCTCTCTGGAAAGACCTCATTTTGCACAAGGCAGTGCAGAGGGAGCAGGGGAGTACTTTAACACAGTGCCTTCTCCTTGCAGCCCATGAAGGGAAGGGGAAAAGCTTCAACCCACTTCCCAGCACACCTGAACAGTCAGAGAGAGGAGAGCTGTCCACCCAGAGGAACTGGTGGGAAATAACCATTGTCTCAGAGGACTACTTGGGCAGCAGGAATAGAAATTGGCCCTTTGTTGATATTTCTGGCTTTGCTTAGAAGTGAACTAAGTGGCTGTGATTTGCTGTGTTTTCTTACTAGAACAGTGCATCGGCACTGGCATGACACTCTCAGGAGAGTAATGCCTTGCAAAATTGATAAAACCAAACAAATTAAATCCAAATCATCTGCTTTAGCATACTTTATATTCCAAGGTGGATACTCTGTCCTAGAGAAACAGCAAAGAAAAACATGCATTTAAAGAGAGAAATCTCACATAGATGTGAGAATTGGCAGTTAGAAAGGGGAATTTGAGGTTGGGTATTGGGTTGGGCTTCAATCACATGCTAATTTAAAGATATATAATTCTGTGCCTGGTGATGGTTTGGAAATCCCTTTCCCTTTTCTCAGGTGGTTTTTTAGATGTGCTCTGGGTTCTTCCAAATGGTTGACAGGACATCTCTTTTTAGACACCTAACCCCAAAGAGAAACTCAAGCAATAGTTATTTTTCACCCCTCCTAAATTACTTATGCACCAGTGCCTGTGCAAACCCAAGTGTGTGGTTGCAGTCACAGTCTGTGGCGTGTGCAAAGTGGGTTTTTGCATGTGATGATGCTGAGTGAAATTTGTGACTTGCCTGTCACGTCTGCATGTTAATTGAATGTGCTGAGGTCCCAGCCTGCAGGCAAGCTCAGGGAATCCCCTACACTGGGAAACTGGGGCTCCCCTGGGAAGAGGGGCAGGAGATCTCTGCCAGGAGAGGGAATCATGAACAGCAGAGAAAGGGACAGATGCAGAACTGCTATGAACCAGCCACAGCTCTTGGGAAACCACTGAGGAGCTGAGCCCTACAATGCAAACTGCACTGAAGCATTGGGGCCTGTGCTGCTGAGAAAGCTAAAATGGTGCAGTAAATCAGAAACCAGGGGAATGGTCTCTGTGGAGAAAGGTAAATGCATTGTAATTGTTGTCCATTGGGCTGGGTGGGGAGTAGAAGAACAGAGGAAGAGAGCTTGGAGTGGGAGGGTGGCAGCCAGAGAAGGGTTGATGGGACAGAAGGAGTGGCAGCTGGAGCTGGAGTATCAGGAGGTGGGAAAAGTTTGGGGAGGCACATGGGGAGCCCTTTGGTGTTGGATGACGCACTTGGGCCTGGAAAGGAAGATGGAGTGAGTGGAAGGTTTTGGAGAAGCGCAGGGCTGATCTCAAACCATGATTATCCTGGTGGTGGGAAAGAAAAGGCTTTCTTCTCCAGGTCTGTGCTATGCACACTGCCACAGGTATTCAGGATTTGGAGAATTGCTGAGGCCAAATAAAACTAGGGAAAGAGGAAGTTGAAAAAAGTTGCACATTAGCATTGGATTTGCCTTGGGTGGATCATTCTTCTCTGTCCTGTAGCAGCACAGAGGGAAGCAGAGTCCCATGGAAAATATCTCTTCTTTCTTGCCTTACCCCCGGAGGCACTTTTCAGGGGTTTTTGGGGAGATTTTGGGGAAAGCTGCATTTTACTCCATGTTTTACTGGCCCTCTCAGTAAGAGTGATAGTCCAAGCCGGGGCTGGATGCTGTTGTGGTAGCCATTGAATCCACACCTTGATCTGGAAAGCTTGCAGTTAGAGTAAGAATGGCAGGGGGTGTATGTTGGGAAAAGATGCATTTGTCATGTCAAGTTCAAAGGCTCTCCTTTCCCTCTCAAGCAGGGAGGGTGCTTCATCATAACACATTGCCTTTAAGATTAATTGCAGCTTTTTCCAGAAAGCATGAACTGGGTTATAAATTAAAATGGAATATTTGCCTATCAGCTGTAGAAACACAGCACTTTACAAACACTTGGGCAAGGTTATTGTGTTAGATGGAATTTTCTCTTTTCTGGATGGAAATGCAGTGTCAAAACCACAACATTTGGCCCACAGCACTGGAGATTTTGGTCTGATTGGAAGTACCTTATAAAGGACTCCCCTTGTACTTCTCATAGGGGACACTGACTATTAGAATAATAATATAATTTGGTCATTTCACTTTGCACAAGGTTATGGGTTAGCGAAGAGAGTGCAGGGGCACAGAAGACACTAAAAGCTCTTTTGCTGGCTCGGTACATGGCTGAAGTAGAGCCCTTCCCCTTCCCTTACCTCAGTGTCCCACACTGGGCACAGTGATGGCAGTGGCTCTGTGACACTCTGGCTGTGGCTTAATTTTGTGCCTGTCAATATTTTGTCTCTGGCATTACCAAGCCATTGGTTTCAGTGCTGCTCTTGTGTGTCTGCTTGGATGGTTCCCAGCTACCAGTAGTGTCTACTCCAGGGCTTCTGCTGTCGGGGTCCCATGGAAGTACTAATTGGAAGACATCTTGGTTTGTGCATATGAAATTAATTGTGAGACAAAGCAAACAGAAAAGTTACAGTGTTGTAACTAGCTCCCCCTGATCCAAGGGAAAATCTCCAAACTCAGTGTCTTGTGCTTACCTTTTGTCTTTTTCCTGACCTCTCTCATCATCCCCTGGATTTACGTTATCTTCTCCACTGTGCTTCAGGGTCGCCCACAGAGTCTGTCTTACTGGCCCGTACTGGTTTTGACTGGAGCAGGGTTAATTTTCTTCATAGTGGTCCATGTGGTGCTATGGTTTGGATTTGTGACCTAAACAGTGCTGATAACAGAGAGACAATTCAGCTGATGTTGAACAGTGCAAGCACAATGTCAAGGCTTTCCCCATGTCTCACTCTGCCCTCGCGGGCCGCAGTCTGGGAAGGATGAGAGCCTGGGAAGGGGCACAGCCAGGGCAGCCAACCCCAGCTGAGGGATATTCCATTCCATATGACCTTGTGTTCTGCAGTACAACAGGGCATGGGGGAATTTGCCAGAGGTTGTTCTTTCTTTGGTATTGGCTGTGTGTAGGTCAGCCTGACTCGAGTGATTGTATTTTCCATCACTTGTTTTTCTTTGTTTTGTCTTCTTTGTTTCTTTTTACCCATTTATCTGTCTTTATCTGAACCCACAAATTTTTTTCCTTTTGCCACTCTGTTTTTCTCTCCCATGCTGGTTGTGGGGGTGAGTGAATGGCTGTGTGGTGCTTGACTGTCTCCCATGATTATTCCACAGCACAGTACTTTCTCTCTTCCCAGAGCTGCAAGCCTTTGCTCACCATGGACGTCCTCTGCCGAGATACCAGGTCGCGCTGTGCTTTGGGGAGGAATTTCCAGATCCACAGAGGCAGAGGAAACTAATTACAGCCCATGTAAGTAGGATTTCTGCCTTACCTAGCACACTCCTTGGAGGATATCTATCTGCCAGTCAGGCTTTTGTGCCTGTTGTAGATTATGAGGGAGGCAGTAAATTATTGAAAATGCAGCACTTTCCAGAACAAGGTTTAATCCCCATATCTGCAAAGGACTGACTGGCAGCCCTCAGTAGGGCAGAGCACCTGATTTTCCCTCTCTACAGAGTGTGTCATTTGTGATCTGTTGCAAATCCCATCTAAAGCTGAAATGTACCTGGAACTGCTGGGCTGCATTGCTTTCACCACCAGCCCAGTTGTGCAGCTCCTTGGGCTGCCTGGCCAGTGCAGGATGTGGTGCTTTTACACCCAATGCACCTGAAGGTGCTTCAGAATCCCAGCCTGCATCTCAAGGACCTCAGCCCTTAATGGGATGCAGGGGCTGCCTGTGCAGCTTCAGGGCTCAGTAGCTGTCAGGCTCAGGGGCTGGCTGACCTCAGTTCATGCACACTCAAAGCTGCTGTTTCGGGATGCTCTCTGAGAGAGACTGAGACCAGGTACTTTCTGAATTGGCTGTATTGGCCCATAAAACCACAAGAGAGATGGTAATGCTCACATCAGTGGCAGGGCTTAGCTTACTGCATTCTTGAGAAGAAAACTGGTGTCTCTTCTAAATTTTTCAAAAGCCCCTTCAGTAGCAAGACAGGTCCCAAATCAGACCTCTGCCATAAGCTGTGGCCTCTCCTTAGGCTGTGTAGCTTTTGTGCTGCCACACTGCTGCCTGGCAAGTCTCTGAGGTGGAAGTTGAGAAGCTCACAGATCCATCCTGAGCTGTGCAATGACTAGTTAGAGATAGCTGCCCATCCCTGACTCTTCTTCAAGTCTTTTCTGTTCCTGTTTTGACTTTCCACCTTTCTATCCCTCCTTCCTAGGTCCTCTCTCCAGCCCCCTTATCCATCTCCTGTCCTGACATCTTCCCTGTGAGCTCTCCTGCTCTTTCTAGAGCTTTACTTCCACTGTTTGCTCAATCTGCTCATCCTCTTGATCTGTCCTGACTTGTGGGCTGGTGGGACTCTACCATCCCACCAAACAGTTATGCATTGGAAGCTGCCTGGGGCACTGTCCCACTGCCTTCCCATCTCCACCATGGCATTTATTTCCTCCAAGACAGCTACTGTGTCTTTTAATATGGAGGGATTGGCTGACCAGCAGGAGAGGGTTGTGGAGAAGTGTCATCCAGCCTGTCCTCCACTGAGAGTAAGGAGAGCTTCAGGTGTTTGTTCTCAGTGTGCAGCTCAAATATTTACAGTCAGAGCCCAAAGCCCTGAGGGGGAGTGGTGGTTTCTGAAGAGACAGAAGTGAAGGCAGTGTTAACTCATACAAATCCCACTTGGTGGTTGAACAAATTCCTCATCAGAGCTTGAATGAACAGAAACAAGAGTACCCTTGATGTTAAGTTGAAATCTAACTTCAGACACAGTCATTTGGTGACATACCTCAGCCTACCTGAGGACTCCAACATTTCAAGTTAAGTCCTCAAAGTACTTTGCAATGCAAAGAAGACTTTTGTCATGTTCAATATGTATTTAAACACCTCGAATGGCCATGGGCATATGTGTCCTGCCGGCATTGCTCACATCCTGGGGCTAGCTAAGGGACTGCAATTTTTCATACATCATTTGTGTTGCTGCTACAGTCCCTTCTAAATGATGGCAGTGAAGGTAAGGAGTGTGTGCAGGTAGTGAGGCACTTGGCAGCAGGGCTAGGCTAGGCAGGACCTAGCTTAAAACAGAGATCAGTGAGACTGCTGAAATTGTCTTCCCATTCTGGTAAGCAGAACTGTTTTTTCCCATCTTGTTTTTAACTTAAAACCACCCTGAATAACTAAGATGAGAAGTGTGAAAGTTTGTCACCTGTCTGATTAACATTTTGTCTGTTCTTAAGGTTGAACCAATGTTTGCCAGGCAACTGTATTACTTCGCTCAACAGAACAGTGGACATCTGCTGAGAGGCTATGATTTACCAGAACTTGTGACTGGTCCAGAGGATTATCACAGATCTATTCGCCATTCCTCTATCCAAGAGTAAGAACCTCAGAAAGAGTGGTTTTAAGGCACTGTAAAGATTGTGCAGAGTGGAAGAGCAGATCTGGGTCACGATTTGGAGATCCACAATCCCAGCTGGATGTGTTCAGGGGTTCAATGATAGGAAAGTGAACGTCTAGGACAACTGTATTGTACAATAAAAATGATGAGTCTTCAACATTTGGATGCTACGTCTCACATAGGGTTCCACTGTCGCTGAGAATTAACTCAAAATGGACAAAATGATTGCTGTGTTTACGTTTGCTTAATGTTCTCCTTGGCTTTTGAGGACTGATCCTTACCGAAAACTTAAATCCAGAGTTTACACTGTTACCTTTGCAGGGCTATTTATTTTGGATTACTGATCTCAGGGAAAGTACATAAATTTGCAGTGTTCCCAATTTGAAGCTCTAGCTACTGTAGGTGGGTAGCAAACGTAGATGGTTTATTGAGAATAGCTAATACATGTAAGTGGTTATAAATTTAGATTCATAAGTGTGATGCCTATATTCTTGTATAGAATATTTCAGTGTATTTTTTGAAAACAATGCAATTCTTCAGAGAAATATTTTTTTAATACCTGACTGACACTTTTCCTGACAATGAATTTTGTTGCTGCCATTGTTGTTATTGGATTAGCCTCCATGATAGCAGTTTCTAAAGTGATGCTTTTATGGTACTGTGTTAAGAAAAGTGACCATTCAACTCATATTACCTGTGAATTTAGTGGATTAACCACTAAAATTCTAGAGTCCCAAAGAGCAGGTTTATAAATAAATTGCATTTTTCTTATAATTGTAAGCTACTACGCATACATACATGTATGCATTAGAATGAAGTTGGCAGACCTTGCAAATAGCACAGAAATGGTCCAGCTACCCCTTTTTGATGTCACATGCATAAGCCAGGTTAAAATAACCACCACCTCTGACTTACACAGAGCCAACTCTGCTGTCTGTGTGCACTTGCAGCTTTCTTCCAGTGGTACTGAAATGAATGTGAAGGAAGAGCTCAAGGAGAGCAGCATTTGGTCTCCTGTACTAAGACAGTCAAGGAAATAGTTGTTTGAATGTTTGCAGAATTTGGTGTAGTTTGCAGCTTTCAGTGGTAGGGTACTGTTAGAAAGACAAAGATAAGAGGTCTGTTTGATGTGTGTCAATGAAGTTTCCTTGCTGGCAGGCAGACCATGTGGTCTTAGCAGCTTTCCCTCCAGAGCATGAGCCCCCTGTGCTTAGCAGACGTACTTCACTTGACTTCCTAAATGAGGAAGAAAAAACGGTACTTGGTCTGTCACCAGACTTGTGTCTTAGGGACTTTTGAATTTATACATCTTACAGATGCATACTCTTTTGGGATATATTATCCCCCTCCTTCTCTACAGTGCCAAGCAGAATGAGCAGATCATTTCTACTTTGTTACTTGAAGGGTTTTTTTTTTCCTGGCTTAAAGATTTTTGTAGGGGAGACCTCTTTCTTAGATATTAAAAGCAATGCTCTAGGTGACCATCTGAGCTTTGCATGTGCTTCTGTCCTGCACGTACATTTTACTGAGAAGGGACCTCTATGTTTAAACTTAACTGGTACAGTACAAATATTTGATGTGTTTTTCACTTTTTTCTAGTGATTGTTGCTTCATTTGCTCATTGCTTCAGCTCACGTCTTGGAATAAAGTTCTATTTCCCTACCAACTGGGTGCGTATGTGTTGTTTTCGGTAGTGGGGCAAATCTGGCCCGTGTGGTTCTGCGCTGAGAACCTGGGCAGTGCTGCTGGCTGTCTAGGGGGAACTCTGCTCTGAGCCAAGAGTGCAGAGAGAGGTCAAGAGGTAAGGAGTTTTGCTTACAGAAATGTCTGCAGTGTTAGCCACAGGTAGCAGAAAAAGGGAAAACGGGGAGGTTCCCCTTTGGCTGTTGGTTTCCAGGTGCATGGACACTGCAGCAGAGCCCTGCAGCTGGGGGATCTGGTGCTGCCACGCTCTGCCCATGCCCCTCCAGGGCTTCTGGGGCTGGGGACCAGGCTGGTGCTCTCCTGCCCAGCCCAGCATGCAGGGATCCTCTGCCACTTAGTTCCTGGTTGTTAAAGTTTCCGGTGCACTTTAAAGTGAGTAGAGCTAAGAAAAGGTGAAAAGGAGGATGGTAAAGTGAACTAAAGTAGTGAAGTTGCAAATAGGAGGGAATTTACCAGGTAGCCCCTCTTTGTTGGAAATCAGAGTCCTGAGAGGTGTTTTTGTGTGCAGGAGCTTACAGAACAAGCAAGGTGTGAAATATTGTGAAATGTTGTGAGATCTGTGAAGCATCTGAAGATGGGGGAAGGTATTTTCTCTTTTTGTGCATACACCTATTGACTATTGAGGTGCATTATAATTTTTGGCTTTTAATTATTTTCCTGGAAGTAGCATAAAGCAAGCAGCTATAGAGAGGGAGGGAGGGAAAAGAGCACCATCTAATTTCTGGCCAAAGACAACTTTCTTGAAGGAGTGGTGCAGGGGGATGAGTGGAGGGAAAATCAAACTTACAAATTATTTGTACCATAAATTGTTTTGCCTATGAGGACTTAAAGCTGCATTTACTTTTGTGACCATTTCTTACTGTTCAAAATAACTATGAATACCTAAAGTGGGGAAGAAACAAAAAGCAAACAAGAAAAAAAACCTGGAAACATTTTCTCCTTTTAGTATCTTTTTTAGAGTCACAACGTGAAAGCATTTGAGGTACTTCCTACCTCGGTTAAATTCTGTTTATAGTTTCTGAGGTCTACTTCCTTCCTGTTATGTTTTCTGTGGCATTGTAAATGACATGTTTTACTCCTGTTAACACCAAAGGCATAGCTGTTTATTTTTTTCCCCAACGTTTTCTGTGTCAGTATTGGTTTTTCTGATTTTAATACAGCCACAGTTGCAACTGTTTCTTGAAAGGGTTTTGTAACAGAGAAGCACCTATATTCCAAATCTGGTTCTGCTGACTAGTTTTGCCTACTGACATAAACTGTATGAGCCTTAAAGGGGTTGTAGGTTAACCAGAAACAAGGAGATATATTTTAAGCTGAAGTACAGTGTAATGGGGCTTGTGGAAAAAACACAGGATTCACTTGAAAACCCCTGTGGCCTTTTAGCCAGGCATATGCATGGTGTTTACATCAGCGTTTGTCACCAGCGTGGAGGTGGGGAAACACCACCCTCAGCACAGGGCTTTCAGGAAAAAGTAAAGCATTTTTTTTCTTGCTCTCAGATAACTGTCTGTGTATACTTGCAGAGAGGCGGGGGGAGGAAGAGGGAGGGAAGAGAGAAAGAGTACTCACCGAAAAGGCCAAGCAGATTGAAACAATTGTATCTCTTTTCCCAGGCAGAACTGTGTGTCAAATTTAGATGAACTTGGATGGCAAGATATTAAAGATTACCATTGATTGTTTTTTATCTGAACTCTGGTCTGGCTGGTAGTAGGCTAAGAGTTACTGCTTATGATTTTTGATTTAATGCTTATGAGTTGGGTTGGCTCTGAGGAGATGTCAACAAGTCCCTGTGACTGGGAACGGTTGCGAGGTCACTGGTGTGCAGCCATTCAAGCACTTAACTTTCAAGAGTGTAGTCAGGTAAGCACATCCTTGTTGCATCCCAGAGAAGTGGCCACATCCACTCTGACCCACAACCAGCTCCACTGCTGGGCTTCAGGAGCCAGCTGGCCCAATGCCTGCAGAATGCTCCATGCCCTGACTGTGCTGAAATGACAGTGAAGGAAGAGCTAACTTAGGTGTCTCAGAATAAGACTCTTGGAACGATAGACATTAAATAACTTAGGAGCACATTCATTGGGTGGGTTGCTGCTGTCCTTTTGACAGCTGGCAAGAGGAAAAGGCAGTCACCTGTGCTCAAGTGGAAACTGAAAAACAGGCCAGATGCCTTGGTTCTGGGTTTGGACTTGTTTTTCTACTTGGGCCTAGCAGAGGCTGACTGGACAGCTGATGTCTGAGTGCCCAGGGGTTCTGCACAGAGTGATGTTCCATAAAAAGGCAATTATGGAGTCCAAAAAGCCCAGTCCAAGTTTTCATCTCAGATAGGAGTAGCGTCATGCCCTGGTAAACAATGGCAATGAAACACCAGACTTCATTTTGCAAATGCATTTTTATTGTTTCTGCACAGCACGGCTGCCTTGCATGTCTCTGCAGGCAGCTGGCAGCCTCCTGCCACTCCAGCTTACAGTGCTGCCAGCTGAGGCCAGACCTGGTAAGCTGGGCACTTCTCTCAGATCAGTCTTCCAGGCTTCAGCTATCATTTCCTGCTCCCTACAAAAGACAGGTCATGGATTATGCAAAAAAATCTGTCTTTTAAGCTAAGAGAATAGACAGATCCAGATGACTTTTCACAAACCACAGCTAATGCATGCCCTCCATATTCCTAGGAAGTGTTTTAATCTTTGGCCCTTGTGCTCTCTCTGTTTTGGTTTTGAGATAAGCTTCTGAATTCTTGCTCTAGGAGTGTCTGAAATCTAAAAACCTATGGATTCTGGTTGTTCTGTCTGTTTACTCCAGTTTTTAATCTCTTTCCTAGCCAGGCAGAAATGATGTCTGTGTAGCATCAATGAAACCACCTCCCAGAGGAAGTTCTGTGAACGTCCATGTGGACCTAGTGAGGTTAGAGCAGACACTTCCATCTTACCTGAAATATGCTTTCCAAGCTCTCTCAGCTATGTCTGTGCAAGTGCAGTGTGTACATCACCATGTGCATGAAGCACATTTCATCCTGTCCTCACCATATTGTTCCTTCTCACTTCCTTCATGAAGAGCAGATATTTAAATCTGGATCAGGCAGATAGAGAGCCCTGATTTCCCCAGGTCTGCAAGATGCAGATTCTCTCTGACCTGGGAATGGCCAGTGCAGCACAGGCAGTGGTCAGATGCTTTCAGGTTCAAGCACTTCTGCTGTTTGTCTCCAAAGTGCACTAGCCTGTCTTTGTCCATGGACAAGTCCTACTCATACAACAGGGACTATTTATCTCATACAGTCTTATGCCTTCTCTTCCTAGTCTAATGTGCTTTGGCAAATGGTCATCAAGAAATTTTTCCTGGTGGTTGCAGCCATCTAGTAATGTGCATTGCTAGGTACCTTGTTGTAGGTCCATCTAACCCTTGTGACTCTCTCTTGGATCCTCTATCAGTTTTCCTCTACATTGGCAGCAAGATCTAAAGGCAGACAGTGCTTCTTAGTTGTGCATGCCAAGCAGGACAGGGCACAACCTTTGAAGGATAGTCTCTAGACAGCACCACAATTGCTGTAATTGTGAATAGGATGTTCTTGTGTCTTCCCAGTTGTGATTCTGACCCTCAAACCCATGAACTGATCAGCAGAATGTAATCATGGCAATCATTTATGCTAGGCTTTCCTGTAGGAAGCTGGTATACAACTTCTCTCCGCCCGAGGCACCACATTCAAATTGCAGTTTCTCAAGCTGATTGAATCAATGGTTTCTCACACTCCTGTCAGAGCCATTCATAACTGGGTCATAAGAGCAAAGGCTGAGCGTTTCTAGCACATAGCCTCCAATAAAATTGCTTTTAGAGCTAGATATCCTGCTTTTCTTCCTTTCAAACTTCTAGGTTTCACAATTTTATATCCTCAGATACCAAAGCTATGGGTCAGGCCTCGATACATCTCCAATAGCTCATTTTCATTTCCTTTTTTCTCACATGATCAAGAGGTTTAGCTCTCTTCGTGGCTGTCCCCTCCCACAGAAAAAAACCCATGCAAGGAGTAGTGAGAGAGTAAGACTTCAAAAACAGGCTCAGTGACCTCATCTACCATGGAGACGTCAGTCTCCAAGAAATAGGAAAGGTCAGAGCTGTTTAGAGCAATGGGGTTTTCACAATTCAGCTAAAAAATCCAGACTGTCTGAAGACTTTTTGGTGTCCTCACCCTTTAGCTCATCTTTTCCCAAACTGATTGGTGACCCTCCATCCAGAGAATTGGCTGCTCTGTGGTTTTTAACATAGGTTACCATCCTATGTTCCATTTCTTAACATGGACTTTTCTAAGGAAGGTGGTGAAATAAATGACAGATGTTTGCATGGGAATATTGCAAATCCTTTTTGTCCTTTACAACCAAACACAGTGTTTTCTTCTTGAGTGTCTTCTACCCCCAGTGTAATGGAATCCTGGAAGTTTTAATTGCACCGTCTTACAAATATTATTATTTGAACTAATTAGCTGGTTTGGTTGCTGAGCTTTGTGCGGCTGTCTGTGTGGAGACAGAGGCGGACAAGCCCTCTCGGTGGTAGTGGCAGGAAACTGGAGGAGCTGGGAGTTGTCTGGGCCAGGGAGGGGGTTTGCCTGATGTCACTGGGTGTGGATGCAGGTCACCCGTACCCGCAGACAGCGCCAGCCCGAAAGATGACTCTGAAGTCTCACTTTCCTTTAAAAACCATCGCTACAAATAAAATGGCTTACCTACACTCCCCGCAGAGTTACAGGCACTACTTAAATATAGCAAGCATCGATGTCTATCTGCAAATTACAAGGAAATGAATAAATCGAGGCGTCGTGAACCGCAAGAAGGAAGTTTGAGATCAGCCTGGAGCTGTGATAGGCTGCGCCTGCCGGGGGACCCGGCCGAACCTGCTCCATCCGCGGCCGCGGTGACACCGCCGCCGGCCTGGCCTGGCCCGGCACGCACATCTCCCTGCTGCCCCTCTCCAGGGAGCTGGCCCACCTGGAGCGGGCTGGACCTGTGCCCTGAGGGCACCTGCACCCCCACAAAAGCCGGAGGCACGCCGGGGTCCCGGCCGCAGGGAGGGGATGGTGCGGCGTTTTCTGGAAATGAGCGGGCTCATTTCTGGGAGGCAGTGGTGGGGGCTGCTCCTGCACGCAGGGGAGTGCAGCGAGGATGAATGCAGGAAGTTGAAGCATGGCTTCTATGCTGCTCACTGTCCTGCAGCCTGCTAGATGCAGATATCTGGCAAAGTTATTTGGCCCGGCTTCATTTTTTTTTTATTGTGAAGGTTGATTACTTTTTTTGATTGCAAAATTTATATCAAAGCCAGAATCATTAAGTAAAACATGAAGGTATTGCATACAGTGTGTGTGTGTGTGTGTGTGTGTGTGTGCAGCTAGCAAACCACTCTCACCCCCCTCTAACAATCTTTTACGCAATTGGCAGGGTTTATTCCCATGTGAGGGAGGTGCTAATGACACCCTAAAAATTTTATGAAAATATTGGGCTGGGGAGAGGAAAAAAGATCAAGTGCAAATCAGCATCTGCTGCAGGCTCTCAATAAGTATTAAGCACTTAATTTTTCAGACTCCACCAGGGAGGCATGTCCATTGATGCCTTGTGCCTTTTTAACCCCCAGGGACTGCAGTGCAGGACATGGCCGACTAATTCTGCTGCTCTAGAACTCCATCTTACCTGCAAGGTCTTGTGGAAAACAAAGCCCATACCCCAAGGTCCCAATAAACCCATTTCTCCTCCTTCCACATGCCAGGTGTTCCCAGGATGAAGGCTGTAGCTCTTGGCACCAACCACCCTTCTCCCTGGTCCCCACCTTTAGTGACAGGCTGTCTGTGGGCAAGGGAAGGTGAATGCTCTTGTGCAGCCTCTTCTTCCAGCCCCTGTGGCACACCCCTGTGGACGGGGTAGTACTGAAATTAGCCTAGCAGGATGCAAGGATTATCAGCACTGCTCTCTACCACTCCAGCCAAACTGTGTCTTTCCCAGGAAAAAATTCTGCATCTTTGGATGGAGGAGGCAGAGGAGAGTGGCTGCAGGCATGAACCCAGTGAGGGCAAGGAACAAAGTGTGGAGAGGGACAGCGGGTTGAGCACTGCTCAGGTGTAGCTGGGGTTCATGAGGGCCATTTAATGTGTTCTCCCTTTTGCAGGGGTCTGAAGTAGAGAAGTGGGTTTTGGCCAGGAGGAGAAGTCAGCTAGTTCTCAGAAATATGGCAGCACGTGCAGATGTGGGGAGCAGGAAAGGCATAAAAAGTGCAAAAATAAAAATCAGTGCATAAAGACAGGCCTTCCCCTCAGAAAGAAAAAAAAAAAAAAAAAAAGAAAAGAGGCAAGCTAAATTTGTCTGGAAAAAGAGGTGGTCAGGTATGAGCTACTGCTTGTGGCCACACAGGGTCAGTTACGTGGAGAGTGGGGGGAAATGGGAGCTGTTATGAGGGCAGGTCTGGAAGAGCTCAGTGAGAGTTGAGAGAGGAATACCATAAGGGAGTGGGCCAGGAGCAAGCCTGGAGACCCTCCTAGGGGAGGATGGAGGAGGGAAAAGGGAATGAAAGGGTCCCCCAAGGGGCAGTGGTGGGGCCTTGGCTGTGAGGGAAGGTGACAGTGGGGCTGCTGAATGTGGATGTAAGTGGAGAGCAAGGGGGAGTTTGAGGAATACACAGTAGTGAGTTGAGGTTGGAATAGGGGTGGAAGCTTGAGGAAGAGCTTGGAGGGAGAAAAGGAGCAGAAGGCAGCAGAGCAAGAGGGATCCTGCAGCTGCTGACGCTCTGGCAAGCAGGAGGAAGGGAGGCTAGGAAAGAAGAGGATGGAGGATGCTGATGGTCAGAAGTAAGGATCTAGTTGTGTTTAGGGGAGTCAGTGTTAGATGTGTGGCTGGGTCTAGAGGAGCTGGAGGAGAGGGTCACTTGAAGGCCTTGCCAGGAGGCTTTTATCCACACTTGGACAATGGGGTAAAAGTAGCTCATGAACTCATGGGATAGAGCGAGACAGAGTGAACCCAGTTCTACAAGGGATAAAATCAGGATACTCAGAGCTGTTGGAGAGGCCTGAAGGACCTTTGTGCAGAGGGACAAGGGGAGGCTGAAAAAAGCAACAAACCCACAGCCAGTGATACAGCCAAGGTCACGGCAAAGCTGGGTGGAGAGACAAGAAGATGATGCTGAGGGAGACAAAGGTGGCCTTAGAGAAGGAACTGAGAGCCCAGAGATCAGATAAGGGGCAGAGCATAGCCTGAAGAACGTTTTTAAGAGGAGTGAAAGTTGACAAGTGGTCCTGATGCGGTGAAGCCTTAGTGAAAGTGGGATGTTGAATATTTCCTCAGTTCCTCAACAAAATCAAGCAAAGCTTCCTTGGCTTCAGGTAAGTATCTCCCCACAGACACCCACATGCTCCTGCTCCTGCCCAGCCATCTCCAGCTCCATGTTTGGAAGTAGAAAGTGAAGAGTATTACTTTTGGGACAAAGACAGCAGTTCCTGTGCAGTCCACCGGGGAATCTCATCAAGACTGCCAAGGGTTTAATGGGCCAAGAAAGCTGATTTTAAGTAGTGAATAGTTCAATTAATCATTGATTTTATTGCCAATGATGCAAAAGTGCAAGCTGCCATTGCTAGTCAACAGTTCTTTTCTGAAAAGCCCAGCTCCTTGGACTGCCAATGCCATGATCATGCTCTCACCAAGAAGGTGTTGCTGTGAGCTGCACAGGTGCAAAGAAGTGCTATGTTTGCAGAATGCACGGGATTGCTCTGGATCACACAGTCCAGGAGAGATGTCCTTCCCTTTCCATGAGCATGCAACCAGGCCTTGCACACTGATTGTCTCCATCTCCCCCTGAGCCCCTTGCGGTCCTTATGTGGGCTGGGCTGGGGCAGTCACCGCTCGTCCCCCCCATGCCGTGGGTGGAGGGGAGAGGCTAAATGCACCAGGCACCTACCCCATGCTTGAGAAGGTTTCACAGGACAAGGTCTTCTGCCTGGCAAGTGGGAAAGTTAACCTGCCCCCAGAGTGTGTGGGGAAACACCTGGTGAGGTTTGCTCAGCAAAAGTCTGGGATAGGTCCAGAGTAAATCAATGATTAAAGGCTACCCAAAGCCATCCTTCCACCCCTAAAATAGTCCTGTGCTTATTTGTGAGAAGTCATTGAAGTTTGCTTTTAAATGCACTGGAAGCAGGTGAGTTCTACGATAAGTACACAAAGCAAATGTGCCGTTTATCACTTCTTACACTGATGATTAAAGCAAAGGTTTTCTTTTCTCTGCAAGGAATATTATGAACTGAGTGAATTGTGTTAATGACAGCAGTAACAACAGAGTAAATATTATTTTAGTGGAAACTGAGGTGTTGATAAAACACAATCTAAGAAGTTGGAGTAGGACAGGGCTGGGGTAGAGGCTCAAGATCCTGATTCCACTGACTTTGTGGGCTGAGATGTCACCCCTGAGAGAAAAAGTCTATGTTTTAAAAAACCAGGGATGACTTCAGTTATTTGGGAGTGTGTCTGTGGTGTTACCTAACTGCTGAGGATATCCCATGAACCTCACAACCACCTGCCTGTGTTTTGATGGTCAATTTGGAACTGAAGCAAATGATGTGGTGGAAATAATTGTCTCACCATCTGACTTTGTCACTCTGGCAAGGTGTTTGCAGAACTTAGCACTTTGTATAGGATAACAAAAAAGCAATGGGTTGGCTAATTCAATTAAAAGCAAATAACTAGTCTAGGCACTGACAGCATGTGGGAGGAAGTGGTGTTGTTTCCACTGTGACTGGCAGCGAGTGACTAGCGAAAACAAGGTGGTTTGAGGAAGGCTTGCGTGTTAATGGCATTTCCCTGTTCTGTTTGTCAAGCAAAGGTGGGAATATAGAGTCAGAGTTTACTTGAATCGGTTCCTTTACAAGAATAGCCGGGGGTGCTCCACGGGAGCGGTGCCGTGTCCCTGCGGTGCACAGGCAGCCCCGAGCTGGCTGCAGAGTGCCCGTGAGTGCCAGGGGCAGGTGCTCGGAGTCGCTGTGAGTGAGACAGAGCAAAAGACACCCGAGCTGCGCGCAGGGCAGGTAGGAGATGGCGGTCTGGCTGCCGGGAGTGCTGAGCTGCCTTTGCTCGCTCTCTGCGGCAGACGGGCTCCCACTGCCTGCTGCCAGCTGCAGGCTTGTACCTGGGAAAAATCTGCCCGTGGCTGATTCGCTTCGTACTTGCAGCAGTTGCAGGCCCACATTGCAGCCACGGGCTCAGCAGTCTGGCTGCCGTGTCGGATCAGAGTTTTTCCAGAATTGAATCAGATTCTGCCCGATGGCTGAATCAGGCATGATAACCCAAAAGCGTCTAATAGCACCTTCCTCTGTCTCTGCCGATCTGTGTTCATCTGTCCGTCATTACAAAGATAAAAAGGCCACCTGTATTGATTCTGGGTGCTCCATCCTACAGAACAGCCCATAGGATGTTAATTCCCTCCTGACCACCCCAGATGACTTTGTGTGGGGAGAAAATATTGCTGCATCAAAACTCACTTTAAAAGAAAATTGCCCATAAATAAATAATTCCAGCCTTTTGATGGCTTAATCTTTCAGTCAGTGTCTTGAGAGAGAGCCAGAACTGAGGTGCAGCAGGGAGGAACAGATTTTGGGATCCCAAGTATGTGATGCCTTTCACACTGGAGTTGGGATTCCTTCACCGTGCTGCCTTCCTACTCACAGCTCTTACTCTGATTTGAAACCTGCCAGCCCTGGCTGGCACCAGACTCCTCATACTAAATCCGGCTCAGCCTTCTAATAGGTCTTGTTTCTCCTCAAATGCATAACAGCAAAAATAAAATAAGTATGTAGATTCTCCTCCTTCTGCACCAGCTAATATATTTTGTTGATGGAAACAGAGGGGATATGCTCCAGACTTAGCTCTGTCATTTCAAAGGTGTACAAAACAGTGTAAATCTGGAAAAGCTCAGACTTGAACGGGCATTACCTCTGGCCCATCCTGACGTTCCCACGCTGGCTTTGGTGAGTTTTGTGTCTGTGTCTCATCTTGGTTCAAATCAGACTGCAAGCTCTCTGGCAGAGTGCGTGGGCATTTCTCTGTCACTAAGCACCGAGATGCACTGGTGGCCCCAGCTGGGAGCTCTGCGTGGTGCCACACCACAAGGTCTGGGAGAAGGTGGTGGGGCAAATATGACAAATGCAGCCAAGAAGTAGCATTGCTATAGCACATCTTGCAGCACACAAAGCACCAACACATGCTTGCTGGCATCCTGTAGAGCACAACCATGCTGGCCATGCTGGGTGCCTTGGAAGACAGAGGCTGCGTGTCCTGCAGCATCCTCTACCACCAGCCACTGGGGAATCCCCAGGAAAACAGTGAGAGGAGAGGCAGAGGGTCTCCTCTGCAGCCAGAGATGTGTTGATACCACTAAATGAGTGCCCAAATCCCTCCAGGATATTAAAAACCCTCACAACAGCATAACCCAAGAATGTGCCCAAAGCAAAGCTAGCAAGAGCATGGCTGTGGGATGCACATATCCACACTGCACAGCTCCAGTCATTCTAGGGCTTTGCAGCCCTGTATTCTCAAAGCATGTCCACAGCTGACTGGATCTTTTGGGTGTCTGAAATGGCTTTCGTTTCCAGCTGCCCCTGAGAAGGGCAGCTCCTGCTGCTCAGTAGTAGGGATTGCATGAGCTGGGCACTGCTGGGGACAGCGGGGGCAGGATGCTTCACTTGCAGGTAAAAACCTTGTTACTGTTGGGAATGTGCTGGAAGAGAGAATAGCTACTTGACCACATTTACTTAGACCAAAGGGTAATTCCTTTTGTTCTCTGGTTGGCATCAGGAAATTCACACCAGTGATTTTTTTTTTTAAAGTTGTTTTTTCCTCTTACCCAGTTTGAATGGGGCTGCCTCCTGCTCTTCCTTGCTTACTGCTCATTTATTCTTGCTTACTGCTACTGCCTCTCTGTAATCCAGACGCAGCAGCTGAGGAGGGAGGCAAGGTAGCTACTGGTGTTCATTTTTTAGCAACAGCTACATTGTCACTGCCTGTGCTGGCTTGGCTTTAACAGAGAGAAAAACAAACTCCTTGGTGTTGGCATGGCCCTGCCCCTTGTTAGACCCCTCTCCAGCCCCATGGCACGTTGAAAGCCCTTGTCCTGGGTGATGGGAAAGGCTCTACCCCCACACTCTCCAACACCTCATGGCTCTGCAGCCTGGGCAATGCTCACAGCAGCAGCACCTTGACAATTGAGCTGCATCCCAAGTGGAAGTGCTTGTGCTTTTTCCTTCTTGTTTGCTTTATTTTCTTTCCCACTGCTGCCACAGGTCTGTCTGTTGCCTCTGCCTGTCAATAAGTTGGGGCTGTGGGACAATAAGAATTCCGTTTTGCAGAAGAAACACAGAGTTTTGTGACATTTGGAATTTGGGTGTTTGTTGTCTACTTCGGGTTTTTTTTTTTTTTAATTCAGCAAGGGATGAGGGGAAAGCAAAATTCATTTTTTTCTTGGGGGAAAAGGTCTCCAAGAAAAAATGAAAATGAAAATGAAATGAAATGAAATGAAATAAAATATCAAAGGGAAGCCATTCAAAAGTACTTCACACCAGTAAGCAAATTTGAAATCAGGAGGGGGGGCCTGGCCTAGTCCAGTCTCTCCAGTCACTGGCCTGCTCTGGTGTTGACACTTGTGCCATGCATGGGTGCAGGTGACTCAGCAGAGATACTGAGGTGCCCAGACACTGCTGTCCCTGGAGGCAGCAGCCAGGAATGAGCAAAGGAGGCTTGGACTCGGTGGAGAAGAGGCTCACAGGTGGGGACGACACCTCTTCACCCCTGCCAAATTCAGTGACTTCAAGGCTCAGCCTGCAGCCCACTGGGAGTACTCCTGGCTCTCCAGAGCTGTGCTCCATAGGTGCTCAGAGAAAGCCCAGCAGAGGGGATGCCTCCCCAGGAGGAGGCTGGTCCTGTGTGATGCAGCTGAAATGTGGTTTTGGGTGCTCAGGCAGCAAGGCAGGGCCTGGAGGAAAAGCTGTGCCTTGCAAGTTGGGGCCCCACCGCAAACACCCATGGCAGCACAGCGGGGCTGAGTCGCTCAGGGGCTGTGTGTGCAAAGCTCAGCTTCTAAAAACAGAAGACTTACTCAGAAGCACAATCCAGTACTTGCCTTTACTCCAGCTCTTTTATATATAGTCCCCATTTCTCCTGATTTTACTTCAGCAGTCGCTATATGAATTGCAGCTCTGAAATGTGCGTAGGGGTGTGGTGCAGGGACGACTGAGTGCTGCTGGTCAAGCTGGAGCTGCTGTTTTGCTCCTGGATGTGAGGTTCCCTCTGCAAGGTCAGTGCTGGAGAGCAAACTTCATTCTCCAGATGGTTGTTGGAGGATGTGTGGGGCTTATGTCACCTTAAATGAAAGTGAGGGCTCTTCTTTTTCCCCAGGGATAGACCAAGAGCATTTTTATTGGTGTTTTCCCCCCCGTTGCTGTTTTTCTGATTTCTTTCCCTCCCCACCAACTCCCCAGTTTTTAAAGGAAATATAGCCAAGCTGCAAAACTAGGAGGTTTGTTTCCCTGCACTGCAGGATGATGCAGAGTGTAGATTATTCCTCCAGTCTTTTCCGTGGAGGTGTCCAATGCCAGGAAGCACGTTAGCTCAAAACCTGTGCTCAGAGGGAAGGAAAGAGAGCAATGGTGGTTTGGTTTCACCTCCAGGAACGCTGGTGCTGGAGGCAGCAATGGGCCTCTCAGTTTATCTGAAACTCAGGAGATCCCCAGATCCACCAACAAAATGTCACCAGGAGCCGCAGCATTCCTGCTGCCCTTTCCCAGCACACAGCATGGTGATGTGAGTTGGTGCTGCTTTCACTTCAAGGATTCCCAAACCAACTAATCCAGGCCTCTGTCTATGACAGCAATTCAGAACACACATAAATGGGGGCTGGTGTCTTTCTCTCCTGGCATTTTTACAAAGCTATGGCAACATAAACAGGGATTTGTAACAGCCAGAAGAGAGCTCCATGGAGCAGTCTGAAGTATTTTCCTAGAAAGGATTCACACAGACATGAGTCCTTGGCCCATGTGATTATAAGCATAGATAAACAGAAATGTTTATCTCTTTTTAAATACTGAGGCTACTTTCTTGGAGTTAGGGAATTTAAAAGCAAGGGACATCTTTCTGTACTGGTCACTTAAAAAATCAACTCAATTTTCCTTTTTCCAGCAAGTAACTTCTGAAAAAGCAGCACATCCTATACGAAGTTTCCTACTTTAATTAATAGATGCAGGACACAATGAGCACACGTGTATGCAGAAGACACATACACAAATCAGGTCATCTTCATGTTGGAATCAAAATCTGATCAGACACCAAAAAACCCAAACACAACAAAAACCCTCAAAAAACTCACGGGTTTGATTTCACCTCGTGTGAAGGTGAGCTTGAGACCATCAAACAAGAACTTTCAGGCATTTGGTTGCTCAATTTTTATTAATGCTCTCTTCTGCTTTACTGTCTAGACACCAAACCAAAATGAGGTTGGCAGCTGCAGTAGCTTCTAATAAGCGACATTTCTTGCCCTCTGAAGTTTCCTGTCTAAGTCAACAGGGCAAGTGGCAGAAGAATGGAAACATTACTAACTAGATCCCTCCCCCGCCACCTTTGAAAAAGTGATATAATGAGAGGATGATAAGAAAAATACTATGGTTTTGATAGTTGAAAAAAAATTTAAAATATGGACAGCATTTTTTGAATGGAGTCATATACCTACAAGACCTGGAAAACACACCATGGCCCCCTTTACGGTCCTAGGCACAATACCTGCACCTGCCCTGGGTACTCAGGGCTGCTGCAAGGAGCCATCGGGGTACCCAGCTCCAGGAAGGCCCTGTAACTCTCCCTCATGAGCTCATATCTCAGATTTTGCCCTTGCCCAGGTAGTGCTGTCCTAGCTGGTGGTAAAAAGAGCATTTCCAGGAGCTGGTGCTGCTCCCTGTTTGTCCTTGCTCACAGCTGCAGATGAGAAATGAAGGAACAGGCCTAGCTGCAGACAGGGCTGGCAGGAGGCTTTTCCAGCCCTGCATTGACAGTCAAGGTCTCCACACAGTGTACAGAGATGTGGTGTTGGTGGGGAGGGGGAGCTTGTGGCATCAATTCACTGCCTGTCACATTCCCAACGACTTCAAGGTGCTGGCTGGACCAATGGTGGGATGGTTACTAGTGGCTCTGTGGTGGCAGTGACAGGCAAGTGTTGGCCCAGGGACTTGGAAGTTGCCCTTGACTGGACAGTGCCACCATCAGTATCTATCAAAAGTAAAAGCAACCGACTCCAAGCCCCTGCAACCTGTTTTTGTGAGCAGTTGCATCCATTATCCTAATTAAGAAGGAAATGCCAGAATTCTGAATAAGGATTGGGATTGACTGGAGTGATTACCCACCATGTCCTCCCAGGGCCAGGTACCTCTGTGGGTGCAAAAGGAGACTAAAAGAGTTGAAGAATGAAAGTATAGCACATGAAAGGTCTCTTTGGCAAGCTAGGGAAAAAGAGCAGAAATAAGGGATGGTTTTGGCACAGAAAGGCCTCATGGCCCATGATTCACAGGTGCTGGTCACCACTGTAGCTCTGTCTGAAGGGGTGGGTGTTGAGCTTGTTAGAAAGTCAACCCTTTATTTACAAACCCACTCATGGCTTACAAGGCTGCTTATTTACAAAGCCTATTGATAAAAGTACCTGGCCTTGAACTCTCAAAGGAAATCTCTTTAATTCCCAGGGCCAAAATGGCAGGTTGCTTCTTTGCTTTGGGTTGTTTTTTTTTTATTCCTATTTTGCACTTCACTTACAGTATTATGCAGACAGAGGAGAATATTATGAAGGCCACATGGGCAAGTTTAATAGATGTCAGCATTTAACTTGTCTGTGCAATGTTTGTGTGCCTGGTTATGTGGTTCCCTTAGCTTAAAGAGACAGAAATGGAACGGACAACAAACTTAAGCAACTTGGTGGGAGTCCATTTCATTGGAGCCTGATGCTACACCTCCTAGGGGATGAATTGCCATCCATATGGTTAGTCTTCACCCAGTATGTCCCGATGTGCTCCAGGCACTTGCCCCTTCGCTGTTTCCCTTTCCCATCACCACCATCTCTAAGGTACAACTTCTCCCTTCCTCTCTCATCCCTCATCCCACCCCAAGCCATGTCTGCCTTTCCCTCCATCCCCAGCTCCTGCCTTACTCCCAGCAGCTCCGAGGCTCAGCCTGCTGCTGCCAGCACTGTCAGGGCCTGCTGGGATGGGACCTTCCTCCTGGGTGAGACCCCCACCAAGACCCACTCCCTGGGGCTACAACACAAAGTTCCATGCAGGGGGGCTCAGGTGCAGACCCCAGGGGGGCTTGTGGGGAGCCCTGGGTGTGGGATAAAGCTAGGGAGGATATTTTAGCTGTCCAGCTCTAGTGAGTGCTTGTGAGCAAGATGATTATTTTTCCTTCAGAGGTTTATAACTTGGCAAAATTTGGGTGGAGGTTTTTTTCAGGCAAGCAGCACATTCCTGACACATGAGCCAAAGTCCTGCCACATTTAAAGTCCTTTTTCCAAAGCCTGGGGACATGAGGAAAGGTCACCAAGTTTCTTGAAACATGGAGAGGGGGAGAAAGAGTGTATTTTCTTCCAGCTAAATGATCAGCAACTACTTAAAATTTCCAGGCAAAGAAAATAGACTGGGGCAGACTCCAACCTGGGATATTTTAGCCCAAAATTACAAGCAAATGTAACTAAGAAGCAAGAGGCAACTGCTGGATTTCCTTGTGCCCCATTTTTACATTTTTCAAAGACAGAAATTTGCTGTACAGTGTATTTGCTATGGTTGGGAAAAAGCAGCATCCTGCTTTGCCTCTCCCCCCACCTCCCTTTATTCTGAATGAAAGTGTTTTACAAATGAAAAATGAGGTTTCCTGAAATGAAGAATTGCTTTTTATTCTGAGCTGGCTTCCATGAAATGTATTTGTAAGCTTTTTGTCTTTACCTCTGAACTTGCTGGGGGGTGACAAGGGATGGGACTGTCCTGGTCAGCCTGGCCAGGCAGAGACCAGTGGGGCATTTGAGGAGGTTCTGGGTAGCCCCAGGAAAAGGCTTGTCACTCTCTTTGTTGCCTCTCCCCAGACTCAGAATCAAATCTTGTTCCATCTTTGCTTCTCCTTGGGGCCTGTTGGACATCTGGGGAGGCAGATGCTGCGGGAGGGCTGTATCCCTGTCACACCACGGGGCTACAATCCCAGCCAGTGCACCATCCTCATGGCATCCTGGGGAATGGCTTGGCTGCCTGGGCATCATCAGCCACCCCTCTTGGACACTAAAGGGTTGTGGTTCCCCAAACCAGAGCAGGGGAAGGTGTCCCTGGGCTGCTCACTGGGTATGACCTGCACTCGCCCTGAGTGCTGCTGGCTAGCTCACTCTTCCTTATGCTTTCTGACTCATCTCCATTGCTTTTCTCCGAGTCTTCACTCTCTCTGTCTCTTCAATGAACTCCCTTTGTGTCCTAACCTCTCTTTTCCCCACTGCCCTAGAGTGCCACCAGGACGGGTGGGAAGTGGTAAGGAGTCCCATTCACTGGAATGAGAGAACACAAGTGTCTCCAGAAATGCAGCCTGACCTGGATGGCCCTCTGGGCAAGTGAGAGAGTGAGGAGACATTGGTCACGTATTAGAGAGTGTGGGCCAAGGCCACTGTGGCTGTGCCTCAGAACAGCTGATACTCCTGCGGGAAGGCTCCGCATGGGAATGGCGGCACCTCAGTACACTTCAAGGTACTCAGTGACATAATGAGCAGAAAAACTCTTCCGCCCAAGGAAGAAGCAATGCAACTGTGTATGATAAACTGTTGCATGGGTTAGGATAATAGTCTAAATGGCACATGAGCATAGGAGCTAAAACTTGTAAAAAACTTCCAAGCTTGCTCACTCTTTCTAACCTGTGGACTCGCTGCCACAAAGCCTTGCTGAGGCAAAAGCTCCACAGAAAAATTAAAAGCCTGGTAAGTCAACCCCTTGTCCCTCATCCACATGGCTGTTGGGAAGAGCAGAACAGTTCAGCAGATGAAAAACCATCTTGGTGCAATCTTGGCAGGTGGTAAGAGCTGCAGGGATGCCGCAGTGGAATCTTCCACCAGGTATGCAGGAAGGGCAGACAATGTCCACAAAGCTGGAGTGCTTGCTCCTCCTCATACTCAGGAAGGCATTGTGCTTTTTAGAGCAGTCCTAGCTTCAGTTTTCATCCTGTGGGACAAACATAAAAGCAAAAGGGTGTGTATTTGTGTCTATGAGCAGGGGTAGATCTACTAATGGACAGGTCTGAGGAGACTGAACCTTTGCTCACCCCTAATTTCTGCTGGTGTTGCTCCCACCACACATCCTCTTCTTTCCCAGGGCCAAAATGGCACAGTTTCAAATGTGATATAACAGAATGTGTAAAACAGATTCTGTTTTGCCAGAAAGAAAACCTTTGTTATGTCGAAGTTAAGCTGAAATATTACATTGGTGAAAAGTGTAAATTTTTTTTTAAGGAAAAGATATTACCACTGCAAAATCCCCCTCAGGTAACGCCTCCCTGCAATAAATCAAATATATAAAAAAACCTCTTCCCAACAAAAGACCAAGTAAAACACATGAAACACAAACCCCAAAAGGACCAATCAGCCCCAGGACTCTGACAAAATGGCGGCAACTGGGTTTTATTGGAATATGAGGAACTGAGTAGATGTAAAGTCAGACAAAATGCAGATATGGGAAGTGGGAAGAAAACACAAAAAAACCCCAAGAAGATGAAGAATAGAAGGAAATAAACACTCGGGCCATCATTCCAAAAAGGCCACACTTCGTGGTGTGAGTCACTTCAGATGATGCTCCACCAGCCCACTGTGTCTTTGTTTTCCTCCCTGCTCTCTGTAGCATGATAAAAGCACAGGAAGGATGTTTGATGGCAAATTGGCCATTGGCCACATTCAAAGGAGAGCCATTTAGTGATATTCACTCATATTTATATGAGCTGATGGGGGCTTTAATTTTTTGAACAACATGTGTAAAGCAACCAGACTGATCTTGCAAACACACTTCATCTTGGATCTGGGAAAAGCACTCTGTTAGAGAGAATGTGACACTATGAATACAGATAACACCTCCCAGCAAGCCTCAAACACATATTTCTAGATGAGTGTTTACCACCATGTGGTCAGTCGTGGCTGACTGTGTCATGTACAAGTCTGATTATTACAGCCCTAGTGTATTGGTTTTACTTTTCTTAAATATAGGCATATATGGGGGAGAGGGGATGTGTTTGACTCGCCCTTCGTTTCTGTAGCACAATGGAGCTGTCAGGCTTAGACCAAAATCTGTGAGCTGTTTTTCCCAAAGTGATCAAACCTGATAAAAAGGCTCCCCAGAAAGGTGGAACCATTTTTATCAGTGAGTATTTATCACTCACTATCATTGGTAAAAGTGAGCTAGTCAGACTGAAGGTCATAAGAAATAGAGGAAACCCACAACATTTCTTCAGTTATTTGAGTGACACGCTGCTACCCGAAAGGCTGAGAAAGCTTTTGAAGACAGTAGTTTTTCATTCATGAGAACTGAGTTGGTTTTACTGTTTGTTTGTTTGCTTGTTTTTGGGGGCTTTAATTTTTTTTTTCTTTTGTGTTTTGCTTTTAAACCTGTCTTGCAGATAAAACCTGACACAATTCACCACAGGCAGGAAACCCTGGAGGGTGCGGTCTGCTGGGTAGAGCAGAGGCCCAGGGCTTTGAATATCTCACTTCCATCCCTGCCACTGGCACTGACTCGCTGGCTGCTGGGAGTGAGCCACCTCCCTGGCTCCACATCTTCTGGGGACGTGGTGGCACACCTGGTGGGACAGCTCTGCTATTAAAGACAGCCAGTGCCACGCACATGATCTGGGGGCTGTGGAAGCCAATGGGCGGTGTCTCTTGGCTTTCACAAGTTCTGGTGTTCATCCCTGCATATTGCACTTGGAGTCAGAGGTCAAAGGTGTCAGAGAGTGTCACAAGAAGCTACACTGGATTTGTAAATTGAGTTTTCAGTATATTCATAGATTGTGTGTGAGGGTGGCAGGGGAGTGAGAGCACTGCTGCCTTCACTGTAGCATTGAGCATGGCTTGTCATGTATGAGCCGCCCAGGCATATCATGGCTCTGCTCCAGGAGGACTTCAGGTTCATGTCTCTGCTCTTGCATCAGTGCATGTGGCCACAGGGGAGGCACCAAGGCTGATCTCATGTCAGGAAAGGAACCTTGGGCACTTTGTCCCACCTCAAGCGGGACTGCTCTTCACCTATCCAGCTCTAGACCAGGCATTCTTTGTCCCTACCCTCTTCCTTGTGCCAGGACCTGTGTTTGGCAATCATCTGCTCAGTGATCTGATGCAAGACATGATGAATTTGAGGTAAAGGTGGAGCACTTGGCCAGGGTAATGATGCAGAAGCCTCACACTCCTCAGAGCCATGCACTGAAGTGTTGTTTCCAGCTTTGCAGTTCCTCAGTCCCACAGCAGAATCCACTCTGAACACCGTAAGAAAAGCACAACTATGTCTCAAGAGCATATAAGCTGCATGAAGAGGCACCTACACAAGTTATTAGAAGTCAGAAGTCCATATTCAAACCATCCTTAGTTGCAACACTTCATCAGTCTTCAAAACTGAAATGTTGATCTTCACCTGTCCTCAGTTCTCACTTTAAGCAACACAACACCACTTAGCTCATTTTTTCCGACCAAAGAAATCTTGAATTCATGGACTCAATCATATAACGTTTAGACTGGAAGAGACATTAGGCCTCATCTAGTTCCAGGCTCCCTGCCATGGTCAGGAACACTTTTCACTAGGCCAGGTTGGTCAAAGCCCCATTCCACCTGGCCTTGAACACTTCAAGGGATGGAGCATCCAAAACCTCCCTGGGCAACCTCTTCCAGTGTCTAACCACCCTCACAGCAAAGACTTTCTTCCTAATATCTAATTTAAACCTCTTCTCATTCATTTTTAAGCCATTGCCCCTTGTCCTACCACTATACATCCTTGTAAAATGTCCAGCTCTCTTGCAGAACCCCTTTAGATAGTGCAAGGTCTAGATGGTGTCCCCAGACCCTTCTTTCCTCCAGGATTAACAACTTCAACTGTCTGAACCTGTCTTCATAGGAGAGGTGCTTCAGAGCAGCCCTCTGATCATCTCTGTGGTCGTCCTCTGGATTTGCTCTAACAGGTTCATGTCTTTCTTGTGCAGCACTGCAGGTGGGGTCTCACCAGAGCAGAGCAGAGGGGCAAAATTCCCCCCTTGCCCTGCTGGCCATGCTGCTTTGGATGCAGCCCAGAACACGGTTGGCTTTCTGGGCTGCGAGCAGACATCGCTGGAGCTTCTTGTCCACCAGTTCCTTCTTGCACAATTTAAACTATGGGAACTGGGACTCCTTACCATAGTGCAGCCTACATCCCATCTTAGGTGTCAAAATTCGCTTGTGAAGCTGGCTGCAAAAAACAATGGGATTGGTACTGGAAAAGTTGACACACAAGTTCTGATTTGCTATGGGGTGGGTCCCCAAACACATTCAGGAGGCTGGACTGAAGAATGGGTTAACACAACTCAGGTGGGCCTGGTCAGGAGCAGAAAACCACATAGGCACAGAACATACTGGCACTGGCACACAGGGTCCCGAGGGTGGAGTTTATCAGGGTTTAGACAGAGTTTCAACATTCACACATATGGGACCCTAAGAAAAAAAGTATATTTTGCCCATGAGCCAATCCATGAACCACTTGGGTTTTTAAAGCTGTCACTGACTACATGAGCTAGAAATCAGTTTTCCTGTTTGACTCAACACTTAAACAATGACCCAAAAAGGTCAACCTGGGCAGTGCTGCAGCACAAGGATAAAACGTGCCTGTGAGAGATGTCCTCCTCAGAGACTGCATTGGAACTAGTCCAGTTGTGCCGCTCATTTTGGAAATTTCAAAATGTAGAGTAGGTTTTATCCTTGTGAGACAGAAAATTTTGCTGGGATTCATTCTATTCAGTTTTGTAGCATTTTTAATTACTACAAAGAATCATCTCACCTTCTGCACCAAGATGTCACATTCTCCTGTTCTCCAGCATGATTAGGTGGAGATGTCTGAAGCGACAGCGATGGAGATTCCCTTTCATGTGCAGGCTGTACCAAAGAGAGCTAGAACAGGTGTCTACCAACATTTTTTACCCAAATGGTTCAGACTTCTCCGGTCTCTCCTAACTTATTTTCAAACCTGTGTCTGCCTGTATTTATGTCAGGTTCTAAAAATAAGTAGCACCGTTAACATTTTGAATTAGAATTATCTGCTGAATATCTAAAAAGATAAGCTGGAACGGGAAGCCCCTCTGTGAGCAGAAGTACAATCTAGTTAAAACGAGTGAAATTTATCAGAAAAAATGAGTAATAAGCAGTGAGAAAAACTGTCTCATTTTGCTAATTGTACTTTATAAATTATCTGATTTGACATTCTGTGCTAAAAATCTGCTTATGAACCAAGAAAAGCAAGGCATGTGCCCCACTTGGTCAGAGCAGAATCTGTGGCTGCAACAATGTTGTTGCAATAGTAGTGCCGCACGAAACCCTGTGCCACCAAAACGAAGACTCTCATGGTTGTTTCTAGATCACTGTGTATTTAGAAATAACTGGGTACACCGGGCTTCAGGTTTGAGTCTACGCTGAGCCCCCTGGTTATCTGCAGTCACATCAGAACTGCAGTGACACCACACAGGTGTCATCAAAGCACGGAAGCAGGCAGCAAAGCTTTCCTTTCCTCTACCTGCACCTTTATTTCAGGAATAAAGAAAAAGATAATTCTTAATCCTTAACTTGCATTTAATGCATGTTTCATGAGCTATATTGAGACCATCAGCGCATTTTATTTGTGAACTTCTGCCTGGGACTGGCAGTGAACTTTTAATATTAGAAGTTTTTTCAGAAAAAAGAGGTGAAAGGCTGCCAGAATAGGCTATAAAACTAAGCATGTGTTAATAGCATCTGTTACAAATAAGGCTGGATTCCACTTTCCATTGTCTTACTCCTTTTCCCTCAAGTTGTTTAAATTTTCCAATTCCAAAGGAATTTGGCTGAAGATTTCCCTTACTTGGTCTTGAGCTCAAGGAGGGCTGCTTGCAGAAGAGTCGTACAAAACCTACTGCAAGCCTTTACATAGTAGGGGTGTGAGAGGAAAGGAACACAGTTGTCTTCTGGGATGTTCAGATTAGAAGCAATTAGGTACAACAAAGAAGGCCACCCAGTCCCCCCATCTGCTCCCCAAAAAATCCTGCAGCAGATCTGTCGGCGCTGCTGCTCCAAAAGCTGTTCCGTGCAGCGATAAGTGTCACAAACTGTGGCATTTAAGTTACTCACCAAGGCACATTGTTTTAAAAGACTTCAAGGTTGCACTGGTGATTCTCCAAAGGAAAGCCCCCTTGGGTTGTCACGTAATACTGAAAGGAGTATAGAATTTACATAATAAACACCTTGTTCTGAAATAAATATACCCTTTTGGACACACTCTCTTAATACCTTCATTAAAGACAAGAATTTTAGATCACTGCAGCTCAAAACAGCACAAGAGAAATGGAACGGAATTTCACATATCTCCTCTTTAACCCTTGGCAGCACTATATAAAACCAGAACTTAAAAAAGGTGAAGACAGAAATGGCTATCATGTTCCCTTATGAAACTGTGTTTCCTGTTGCTCCCAGTTTTGCCTTTCATTTCATGCCAAAAAAACTCTAGTAAGTGATGCTAAGTCAGAAAACAGCCTGTCAACCACATGAAGCCAAAATACTCTTAACACGTAACACAGCTTGTACAAAATTATTTTTGCCGATAATTAACCATCTAGCTCCCTTTTTTATGGCTCTCTTTAAGAATGTTGAAAGAAGCAAAGTGTCCTGTGTTTGAAATGCACTGCAGAAACATTTCTAGCTATGGCCAACCTCATGTGTGCACACAGTACTAATGCTTGATACAGAAAAACAGAACTGCTAGTGAGGCCATGGCAGGTAAATTGAACCATCTCTTTATGGACAGGCTGGAATGTAACTAAGGATGTTTTTATCTTTGAATGGTAAACACCCTAAATTATCTCCTAAAAATCCTCTAAAGGAATTTACAAGTTACAATTATTTTTACCTTCCGATAAGGGTAGTTACCCAGAACTCCACTAGTTATGCAGCTAGACCAGAAATGCCAAAGGACTGACATCCTATTTGAAGTCTACCATGTTTAACAAATTCCCAAATATTTCAACCTATCTGGAAACCTGACTAATTCAAATAATATTTGCATCTTACTAGTTAAATAATATGTGTGCTGTGGCTTGTTTTGACAGTAGTCAGAGTCTATTACTAACTCCCGACTGATGCTAAAATTTTAAGTGCCATGCAGGAACTACAGTTCCTAAGAACCAGAAACAGATTGCAGATGCTAGATGTCCTCAGGCGTCTCTCCTTCTACCCCTGAATAAGATGCACCTCATCAATCAGATGCAGAGAGTCAAAGCTTTACAAGGTTAAAGATCCAGATGTGAATTCTGAATTTAAGGCTTCAGCAGGGGCACTGCATTTAATCTGCAGTTTCAGTGTACTCTGATGAGGTTAAAGATCTTTTCCTTCTAATTTTTATAGATATTATACAATGATAAGAGCAAAATAGCAGTTATGTTTACAATGTGTAAAGCATGTAAACCCCCTCATTTCTAGTGAGTTCAGAAATCTGTTTGGATACAAAGACCAGCATTTGTATCCATTGATACAATCAATATTTAATATCCTCAAGAAAAACATGGCCAAGAGTATTTTAGCTGGACACATCCAAAGCTGTTGTCTGGAGTTGACTTAAATGTGGTCTGGCAGTAGGTTTGGAAGTATAAATCCCCTGTGCAGGACTGCCTCTGATGATCACAGTAACCATGGCAAAATCTTGAACCTTCCTTCTTCATGGGGCCAAAACTGTATCTAGGAAACTGTAATCTTCTACCTTCTCTTAGATTAGAAACAGAAAATGTCTATCAGTACCTTCAGCATTAAAAAGGAGTTGAATTTTAATACATTCAATGTTAAAAAGGAGTAGAGTTTGTGAATACTTTTATGATAAATTTCCTAGGGCATTGCTTAGCTAAGTATTAGACTTTTGCAGGTGAGGGATTTTTTGCTTGTCAGGGTCGGCAAAGAGCTCCATGAAATTCTTCTATCATGACTTTTTTAAAATATTGCCATTACCTCTGCCTTTATATCAACAATAAATTCTTATTTTTTCTCCCCTGAACATACATAAGAGCCTATTTAACTAAAGTAGAATCAGAATAAGCAATAATTAAGTTTTCCTTTTTTTTCCAGCTTCATGTTCTGTACAGTGTTACACTTATTTTCATAGGCCTATTCTACCTGCATCTCACTGCTTACCAAGAGAGCAGGGAAGCATGCTATTGCTTCAGAAATGTTTCCTTGGTTCTGGATGGCAAAAGGTTGCCTGGGTGGAAAACAAACAAACAAACAAACAAACAAACTAACTACCTACCTACCTTCCTACCTACCTACCTAACTCTCACCTTCACCATAAAGTACTCTCATCAGGGAGATGTAATAGCTTTGGCAAAGGCTGAGAGACAGGACCTGTTTTCAAGGCCAACAGTCACACATTATGGAGCAGCCAAAAGCCCCCTGTAAAGCACAACTGCTTCTTATTTCCTTCTCTGTTGCCATACAGTGAAATTAAACTGGTCAGAGTCCTGGGAAGATGCAAGGGGTTTAGCATACAGAATACAACCTGCTTGATCTTCAGTCATCTCATGCCTATTCTTATCCTTAAAACTCAGTACAGGCATGAAAAGTAGCAGGACTGTGGGTCTTTCTGTATTAACAAACCAAGTGGCTTTTAAAAAGCTATAGGAAGATGTTTAACTTGGACAATGACACACTATGAGCACATTTCATAAACGATTTCTAAAGAATGTCAATTAAAAAAATATTTTGTGAGAAGGAACATGATTTCTTCATTCTGTCACGCTACTTGAACTATTCCATTAAGTTAACCCTTAATGACTTTTCCCTATTTCTCCATATTTTTTCCCATCACTTTACAGGGGGATTAAAATATTTTTTCCTGTGTTGTTCCCTAATTACATTCATGCAACATTTGTTTTTTATTTCCTCTACCTACCTCTTGAACTACTCATGACTGTTCAAAATAAATGTCAAAATACAGTAATAGAAGAATGCCTCAACATCTCCAGAGGCTGAATATCTCAACACAGCATATTATGGATGAATTTTCCTGTAAGTCTTTACTTACTTTTAGTCAGATAAATTTTACAGCCTTATTACTCCCTATATTTTTCACTTATGTAAGAAATAAAGCTCTCTAGATTTTTATTTCAATGACAATTTTTTCCCAGTTTTTAACAATTTTAGATCTTTCTAGAGGTTCCAGGTTCATATAATAATTCACTTTATTTTCCCTTATTCTGTTTCAGCATTTACCTTGCTTTAAATGTCAGAACCTTTCACTTCTTTTACTTTGATTTCCTTGCTGCATCTCTTCTCTGCAAGCTGTAACTGATGGTGTACTCTGGTGTGGTCTCCCTGTCTTTTCCCACTTTCAACAACATATTTAAACCTAATTGTATCTTCTAACAGTTTTTTATTGCAAAACCCACACTGACCACTTCTTGTTTTTTGTAATCTTCTTTTCAGAGGAACTGCAGCCTGTTGTACAATGGCTATGAAGCCTCAGCAGTCCCAACCACCCTGCCACGCAAAGGGATTCCAATATCCCCTGTTACAGCATGATGTTTGCTGACTTCCTTAATCCACAAAGTGGATTCATTCAAATGCAGTGCTCTGACTTGACTATGAATATTTCTTCATATCAGATGGAATTCAAGGAGTATTTTGATCGATTCCACATTATTCTTGTTGCTGTCAATGAGATGTTCCGAAGTGTAAGTTACTTCAGAGAAGCACCTACACGAAAGTCTGGCTTCAGGTTTTAAAGACAAGCGAAAAGCTGCTGTAGTAAAACACGAGTAAGAGGATGATCTTTCAATAAGGAGATGTCTGAATGTATGTTAAGACAGTAGAGACAACAGAAAAGGTTTTCGACACTTAGAACATGTCTGATACGAATATTGAAACTGCAGTAGACTGGCAAAATTCAAAGAAATCACATTTCTTGGAAAGTGAGGAATTCAAGAAGAGCTTATAACCATATTTCTTAATATTTTATTATTCTGAAGTGAACTCTTTTACAGAACCAGATGACTATTTCAGTTAATATCAGCAGCTGAGACTATGACCACCGTAGAATGGACAACGCTTAACAAAACAACATTGCTTCAGGTGCTTAATGATAATAACATATATTTGAAGTCTCACACTTCCATTCAACATGCTGCTACTACTTACACAGAACTTTCAACAAGCAACTACATGTGCATCAAACTTTCTCCAAAATTACATATCATAGAAATTGTATGCTGCATTTTTAAAGCACATAATTGAACTGGCAAAAGAAATGAGCTGACATTAAGAAATTGTTTGAAAACTATGCAATATTCCTGAAACGATTTACTCAAAATGACTGTAATTACAGAAAGAATATATTATTACCGCATTATTTAATTCCAAGCCATGATATCAGTTATAAAATTAAACCCATTTGTCACCCCCAAAACAATGGCAGCAAAACTGTTCTTCTCTCCTGAATCTCTATTTCCCCCCATACAAATCCAATAACTAGCGGTGAAAGGAGGAAAAGAGGACTGACTAACAAGAGAAAGACAGTGGTAGAAAGTCTGTAAGAGCAAGAAAATACAAGAAGAGTAAGCAGGAAGAAGCAAAACAAATGACATATTGTGCTCCTCCTTACTATGTGAGAAGCTATTAACTATTCTACTCCTTAACACTGAAGAATATTTTACTTGGACATTTTTTCTACTAATCTTATAAACTTGGAGGGCTTTTCTGTTAATTGTCAATGAAAGTAGATCTTATTTCAGATGTGAAGGTTACTATCAATACTCAAATAGAAGGGAGAAACATGAGAGGCAGCAACATGTTTAATTAAAAATAAGTAAAAAACTAAAGGCCCTCAATAAACCAGACCTGTAGATGTGCACACACAAAAAAAAGTTACCATTTTTAAATGCAAAAGAAGCAGTGTACTTAATACGGTATCTGGACATTTATTAGTCAGCTTGAGGGGGCAATGCTTATTACATACCTTTTGATAGTTTATAGAATTTGGGCCTTCCAGTCCCTTCATTATCACTCTACTAATTTCTACCTAGAAATTAAGATTGATACACTGAACAACATGAGTAATACTCAAATTTAAGCTGACATTTGCTAAAAATACATTTCAAAGTATTTTTAACAAGTGAAACTGAGACTGTAGAACAAGGATGAATATTTCTTCATGAACAAGTGTATGTAAACAAAATTGACTTAATTCCCTCCACAGAGTGAAATACAGCAGATAGAAAACCATTTTATCAAAGTATGTAGGAACAGAAGTCTCACTCAGCAGGACACTCCATGGCATTACTGAAAAAGTTGTATCTCAATTTATTTTCCACTAGAATTATTTTTAGCTTTTTTAGGGTGTTGAAAGGAATTGAAGTAGTCCAGAAAAAATGTACTATGTTTAAGCACATTTGTCTGCATTGTGTTGTTGGCTATGTTTTCATCATGGCTGATGAAGAAGCTTGAAAACAGGTCAGCTGCAAGTGCATGCTGCTTTTGAATTTGTTCAGCAGCTCTTCTAGTAACCTGTAAAGGGAAAACAGTTACAACTTTAGAAGATTCTGAAAAGGGAACAATTACCATAAGTTTTGATTATTCTGTCTGTAACTTTAGGTACACTGTCTGCTTTTCTTGTGCAGCTGAATTGCAAATTTCAATTCTCAGCCTTGTCTTTGGAAGGTATTTGTAGATTTCACTTAAGTATCATGACTGAAAGGTCAGAGATAGTATGACTGTTCTAGGAGAAACATTAATTCACCCAATCATGTTGTTTTGTCCCTAATATATAAATTATGTATGACTTCATTTGGGAGCATAACAATAATTAATTTACATCTACGGAGCTGTCAAGAAAGTACCTGGTGCAGTCGACAGTATTTATTGTAATCCACAAACTACAGGTGTAGGAACAATGGTGTTGATGGGCCTGTTGTAGAAAATATTGACTGTAACAGTGGAGATGCATTATGTGGTTTTACAGTCTTGGCAGGTTGTTTTATTTTCTCCTTGATCTAGGGAATAATGTGATCTCTGAACTTTCTACCCTATTTCATAACAAAGCCATATAGGGTAGACATGTATCACCTGAACTTTTTGGCCTGCTGCATTATTGAGCAGCCAGTAACAGAAAAAAAAAAATTAACTGTGCTTTAAAAAAAATCAAACTAGCCTAAGAATAGCAACTTAAAAAAAAATCAATATCTGCTTCCTCAGCGGGTCCTCTGGAAAGTGATCACGTCCACATTAATCATTTAGCGTCATAGTAGTGATTGTGAATGAACACACATAAAAAGCTCTCAGTCAGAGCACAAATGTGTAATTTTACACAAACACATGTAGATTACAACAAGCTGCCTGGAAAAATGACAATTGCCGTGTGGTGACCCGGGAAACAGAACAAGTTCTGCACTGTCGGGGGCTCAGAACACTGAGGCAAATGTAGTAACGATGCAGTTCTTGATTCTCATTTATCTCATGAAGCTCAGATGCTTGTGACTAAGTGAAAAAAAATTCTACAGGTGTTTTGGAAAATTTGAGTTAAAAGATCTCTCCTTACTCAAAATTGATTTCTAACTTTAATAAAACACAAGAGCAAAGTAAGATGAGGTATCTTGAGACTGACTGTGGCTAGAGAAGAGCATGTTTGACTACATAGAGGACATCTGGAAGAAGGCACAGACCACAGAAGAAGGCATGGACCATGAGCTGCACAAATAGTCTCTTTATGTGTCTACAAAATATTCTAAATTCTGACTGCTAAGTACCAACTGATGCAGGAAAATGCAGTGAAACCAACCTCTACTTTAAACCATCTATACTTACACTACTCCACTCATTACAAATCTGTCCTAGTTTTACTCTTTATTAAGCTGTGGCTGTAAAATAGACTACCAAATACCAGGCTGGATGTAGCAAAGCAACCTGTTTGTCAAAGGTTGTTATGGTGGAACAGGAAGGACCCAAAATTCCTCCTCGTGTTAAGAAAGAGCCATGGACCCTACTTATTCGTTTTTAAAAGGAAACATAATAGTTTTATGAGTCCCCCAGGTACCAGCTTGCAAAAGCCTGAACTTTGTTCTTGGCCATATTTTATTGCTACTAAATTAAATAAACCAACACACTGGAACCCTCAGAAACCTTAAGATTAACAAGGAAGGCTAAAATAGACTGATACTATGAGACAAATACAAAGCTACACTGAACTGATAAGACTAGGATGGGCAAGCAGAATATGTCACAAAGCCATTGGCTCTTCAGGGTAATTTAATAGGCCATGAACAAGACAAGGACTGAGCTTATTCTTGACTCTGTCAAAAAAAGGCCTCTGCTCTGTAATCCAGAATGGTCAAATACAGTGAAAGTTAACCCTTTTATAACCAAGTTTTTTTACAAGAGTAAAAAGCAATGGCTCTAACAACCATAAAGGAAACAAGAGGGTGCATTGTACTCACTTTCTGTCAGTTCCACTTGAGAGCTGAGGCAAGGCTTCCAAAGCTTGCTTAAAGCTTGATCTGCAAGGAAAACAAAAATACTCATATTCTGCTAGCAGAAGACTCGGCATTTACAGTTTCTGTCTATAAATCCTACAGAGAGATGCTGTATTTTATCCATTCTTTCTTTCAATAAGTTGACAAAATATTTACCTGAGACCTGACATCCATGTGCAAACTGAACATAAAATAGCCATGGGGTCAAGCAGGTGTCTTGACATTCCTAATGTGATGTACATCATACATCAACAGGAAATGTTAAATCAGCAGCTGATTGAAGACTGCTACATCCTACATCCTGGACTGTTCAGAAATTAGCAGGCAGTGGCCAGCCTGCCTTCTGCCTAAAACTAAGGGACCATTGGTGTACGAAGAACAGATAAAACCCTGATTTTGTCTCTCTGTGCTTAGCAGACAGGCCACTGCATTCTGCCTTACAGACAGGTGCCTACACGGAGTATTACAGTGGGTTTGCATTGAGGTAACATAGAGTCATAGAATAATTTAGGTTGGAAGGGACTTTAGGTCCAACACTGCTCTCAAAGTAGGGCCGATTTCAAGGTTTCAAGAGGAGGTTCCTTTGGGCCATTATCCAGTCAAGTTTTGAGTAACTCCAAAGATGGGGTTCCCACCCCGCTCTGAGCCACAGATGTGGAACATAAATGAGGGAACAATGCAGGACCTGCACAGATAGGTAGAATTTTTTCAGCAAAAGATTAATATGGTGACTTGTGGCCACTACTACTAGTGACAAGTCCAGGGGTAAAAAAACCTCTATGAAGCTCCAGCTTTCAGGGTTCACTGTGCTTTGCCCTATTAGAGACAATATAATTTCAATTTTATCCAACCTGAGCGAGTGCCAAGTAGTTTTCTTTTAGAGGCCTTTGTCAGACACTCAGAATAGAGAAGTGAGTACTCTGAACTAGAATGCAGTGACACCAGTGGACACTAATGTGTGACTCTCTGAAGACACATTAAGACCTTACCATTTGGTAAAATGACCAAATTGCCACCTGCAGGGACATGTAATGCCAATCTCAAAAGAAGTGAAGATAATTTAAATAATGAATGAATCTGCCCATATCCAATCCTCACCATAATCACCTAGAAATTTCAATCAATCAACTTTACTCAAAACTGCTGACAGCCACCATAGCCTGTTTTTACATGCCTTGGCCGCATCAGCCACTGATGGTGCTAATGCTTTTCCTTCTCCCTTTGCATTAATGTGTGTGAGTGTCCCCCACATTATTTATCTTTGGTCTTGCCTCAGTGAGAAATGATAAATTGCTGAAAGCCTTCTGAAGGTGTTGATTGTAGGAGACAGTGTGAAGCTGAATTCCATTTCCTTGATTAGGTCTGTGAGAAGGAGCAGGGTATTATATAAGCCTATATGGAGAGCCCTAATGCTCCATATCCCTATAAGGGGACCCTGCAAGTATCTGGATCTGTAGACTCTCTGATGCATCTGGCAGGTTGTTTTATGCTTTATGAGATTGCCGTAAAAACATGGATAAAACTCATCAAGATCTGTTTGTCTCTGGCTTTAGCACAACTATTCTCACCAGCTGTACTGCTATTAAGAAGTTGTACAATTTGCTTTTAGTGGCAAATATTAGTCTGTGTCTAAAAGTCCAAGTGAAAAACAACAAAAAAGTAACTATTTTCCTTCAACTGATAAAATCTTGCTAGGCATCTGTTTTTTGTATATTTACACAGTAGATCACATATTCTATCTGAAGCAAAATTCCTTCATTCTATATTTACATCAAGTGTTTTTGCATGTTTACCAAGGATTTCATTACACTTCAAAAAGTGACATTACAGCACATCTTACTTGCTTTCAGGTGTTAGGTATATGGCCACGGTATCCCTTAACGCACAGATTTCAAGTTTTGCCTAAAAAAAGAAATACAAATATTGAAACAATGACACAATGCCCTTTCACCAAGTGTATACAAGTATCCCAGAGCTTCACCTTCTTGAGAGGCAAATACTACTGCATGCTGCCCTTGTAACCATCCTTGGCTTTAAACAGTTTATTTCCTGTATTCTTTGTTGCCATGCTGCTCTGTCGAGAGATTGCTCAAAGGAACAATTTCATACTTTTGATTCAAGTCAAACTGTTTACATGGTCCTTGTGCAGTAGTTAAAAAACACTGGTTTGTCTCTTGGTAACAGTAATAAATTGCAGTTCTGTTTCACCTTTTCTGCACTGTGACAGAAAGATAGAAGGATGCAACTTTTTTTTTTTTCTTTTTTTTTCTTAATGAAATACAGTGAGCTTTACTTCTCACAGCACTGCTTAGCCAGGGAGGAAGGAAACACAAAAGAACAAAAATCTGTCAATACACATTTTATGCTTGGTTCTTTTGATGAATTTATTTTTTTCCATCAGATGAGGAAGTAAAATGATTGTACTTTGTTTCTTTTGTGTCACCTGGTGGGCACAAGAACTTGAGGATTTTACTCTTGCACTGTACTGTGGGCCCAGGTATTAATTTTCACTTAGGCAAACTGTGGTGGAGACTGAACTCACAGATTAAACAAACTTCATAGATCATCCTTTGGTCTTTGAAAAGCAATCATTATCTTCACAATTTTATATGAAATAGAAATATTCTGCAAGAGATCATTAAGTAATTTCATTTAAAAATACAAAGTGAACTTCAAAAAAATTTGCATTCTGTTCTTTTAAGCATAAAGACGAAATTTAATCCAGTTAGACATTACAGTAACTGATCTGCATTTAGACACAACTGACGATAATAATCTTCCAAAACAAAACTTTTAACAATGCAACACAGACAACTAATTCCACTTCTAATGAAAGCTTTTGGCTTTTAGGTATCTCCCTCATCCCTCCTCTGTGCAGGAAGACAGCTAAAATTTATGCTTGTTTAGAGCCAGAACTTTCTGGCACAAAATACAACATAGTGACCCCCAATTTTATACTCATAAGAAATGCTTTTCTCAACACAGAATATTTTACCTCTTTTTGTATAGTGCTCCAAGCTCCAGAGTTATGGACTTTTTGAAGTCCTATGACTAAGATTCTGGAGCCTTTTCTACATTTTAGGAGGTACCAGTACCCCATTCTCAAGTATCACAGCCTAAGTAAACCTGGTGGAAGGGTGAGCCCTGTAAAACTGTGGGTCATGAGACCTGGGAACACAGAGTGAAGCTTGAATGAGAATTTTTTGTTCAGCCTAACAAGGCTTGGATGACTCTCATGCTGCTGCTGTCAGACAAGATTTTCCATGTTCAGAGGAACAGAAAATGACCATGAGTGACAAACTTACAGTAAGGAGAGAAAAGCCTTTCAATTACGGGTTTAGGCAGCAAGTCCTTACAGTGGGTTGTTTAATCAGACAAAAGGGATATAGGAGTAGCTTATTTGTTATTCATGGATTTGGTTTAAATACGGAGTCAATCCTACTTGGCTGTGACCTTCCTATACTAATTCTCTGTCCAATGCCATTACTAGCAGCAATTGAAAATAAGGCTTACAACTGGATAATTATTTTCCCATCATAATGCAAGAATGAAGTCATGTACAATGAAAATAGGGAGTTTGTTCTTTTTCTGTTACAGCCATAGCAATATGACTCAAAGGGATTTTTTTAAAAAAGATGTTCTTCTTAGAGTCCTTAAAAGCTTACCCAATAAAAAGTACAACTGCCAATCCAGCTGTAAATAAAGACAGCAAAGCTATTCTGCCCATGTTACAACAACATGGTACTGCAGAGAGAGTATAACAAGAATCAGTATCCCAAAGGGTATTCATCCATAAATCTGAAATAGGTTGTAAACCAATATTTTTTATCTCTTTGCTTTCACTGCTACAATAAATCAAACAAATACCCAGATTAGACCTCTGTTATTCTCAGTTTTCTAGATTCAGATGTTTGACAGTACAAAGTATTCAGGTACCTGTAAGGCTCCATTTTTGCTGAAGGATGAAACACACTGCATCAGTCGACTCAGTTCTTCAGAGACTGCTTCTACAACCCTTGACATTACCCGAGGAACTAAGTCTTTGGAAATGGTAAACACCTAAGTTTTATGAAAGAAGAATCATGAGAACAATACCTGCATTAACACAAATATTTTCAATACTAACATTTCAATGAAAACCATAAACCTCTTTGACTGAAAGGTCTCCTTCATTTTTATCAATATACTAAAATTCAAAAGAAAACAGAATATGAAGGATGTCTTTTGATGCTTGCCCTGAACTTCGACCAATCACCCCTGTTAACGGCAAATTTGGCTATGTGATTTGTGATGACCTTCTTGCTATACCAAAAGGCAGCTAAACTCCAAAATTTGTGCTTTTGGCTGATGGATGCAGGTAGTCAGGTGGCTGCAGATAGACTGCTGTCTTGTAGATAGCACCTTTAATTCAGAGTTGTGTGTCTGACTGACACAGTTACACAATTCAGCCACTTTTTACCCATATATTTTGCTATTTCTTCCAGACTCCTTTATATTTGACCACTGTTGAGTGGATAATGTTGTTATACTCTGTGGCAGATGAACATTTGAGAGTCTGTGCGAGTATGAGGGTGTCAATGGATTTTTGTTTAGACTCTGCCACTGCTGCCATTTATTAGTTCCCTGGCAAAAAAAATTAAACCTTACTGGTTTTCCCATGCATCAAGACGATCTTTTTAACCACTTATTTGTATAACTTTTAAAAGTGGCATATTCAGAACAGTAACAGCAACACAAAATTATTAAATCTATGCTTGAAGCAAAGTATGCAGAGACCAATCTTCCTTAAAGGGAGCTTTACAGAAGTGAGAAATTGTTGTGGATTTAAAAAAAATAAAGTATGATTTTTCTATACAGAATTCGGGAAAATGCAGGCCAAGAGGTTGGAATATAAGAGGAAGTGAGATTATAGGTCAGACACATCAAACTTGTGTCAAAGCTTAAAGCTGATGATAAAGCTGCATTGAACTGCACAGGGCTGGGAGAGAAGATGACACAAGAAGCTGGAGTGGTGTATGTAAGCTGAAGTATGTGAATGGAATGGTACAAGAAGGAAAATGAAATGTATAAAGTTTTAAAACACTTCCCTAGTTTCTGCTTTGAAATAGTCTAAAGAATTAAGTAGTGGACTGTTTTGCTGGAATACCTTTGCTTTTATGCAAAGTTTAGATCCCATGTCTGAGAAGGAAATTTAGTACCTGACAGAAGATATAATACATATGTGTAAAAATAAGCAAGGGAAAAAAAACAAACAAAGAAAGATTCCTACAGAGTTTTCAGTAATTTAAGTAAAGAATTGTGGAGCAGGCATCTCAGAAGGCTGACCATTCCAAAAGGCAGGTCTGCACTACAGACCAAGTACACTGACCCCATAAATGTCAGCTACCAGCTGTTACCAGTGCTGGAAAGGGGTCATCTTATTCAGCATCGAACACTGCTGACCAATTCAGCACAAACATAGCAAGAATATGCCCAAAGACCTTCTACTGAGAATATTTCTGCTTGTAATGAGCACCCTTCAAGTTACTTTACAGAATCCAGGAAAAATAATTCTCAGCAAGGGTGAATCACCACAAATTTGCAATAAGAAGCCCTTATTTTGATTTCAGCTAAATTTGAATTCAAAGGTAGAAAAACCATTTTCTTTCCCTTTCAGTTTATCCTTGCTGTTCATCTGATGGTTAATTTTTGCTGTTACAAACTACAGAAACTTGCTGCCTTGCTAACTAAACTTAAGCCTGACCCAGCTTAACAGACTTTCACCAGTGGAAATGGGAGTTTTGTCTTGACACGTTCTCATATTTCTGTAATATTTTGCATCTAGAAATTTGTGAGGCAATGCTATTTAGGCCAGAATCAGTATCGGTCTCAATGAAGAGAGCACAGCAATGCACCTTTCTGCTGCAGGATTTTAACAAGTATGCATGTTTACAAGCCCAGCTCAATAAGTCACAAATGCTTTCGAATTTTTTAATGCAAACCCTCTAATTTCTGTTTTAATCAATTTCCACTACACTGAAAAACAATATTAAAAATCGGTATCATGTTGGTATATGTTTTTAGTGTTTCTTATTCCCTCATTTGGAAGCATCTAGTAAAATCACAATGCTTCTGTGAAAGTGCTTCTGCTGTAATTTAACAGTGAAATAGTAGCAAAAATACTGCAAGTCAAATTTGAAGTTCCTGAAAATATTTTATTTTATATGAATCCTTGTAATTTAAGAAGGAATAAGATAAGTAAAAGCCTCAAGTGAATCTCATTATATTTGACTTACGGGAAAAAAGGAGAGCAGCCATACTTGTGGTATTTTGGAAGGTAAGTGTAATATTACTACCAATGCTTCTACCAGGAGTAACAGTAAGCTGTTAAAACTTTTGATGATTAGAAGGAGTGATTATGTAAAACACAGTCCCTAACTTAAAGAACCACAGGAAATTCCTGCATATAATCCCAAAAGGCTAAATAACTGCAGCCCCTCCGAGCTTATTATGTAATAAGCAATGTTTTAACATGCACTCCCTAGCCTAGGGAGCCATTACCTACTTAGGTGTTTCAAGCAGTATTTGTGTTGTACAAAGACTAAAGAACTTTCTGGGTTTAGCTTTCCTATTTCCATTGTATGTAGAAGACTGACATGTATTGGCTTTTCACTCTGAGTGGCATGTGTTGAACATTTCTTTCAAGGTGAAACAGAAGTTAACTTACAGATGTTTTGGAAAATAAAGATAATCGGAGAAAGAGAGCATCATAACTAGCTACATATCTATATATTATCTGCATGGAAAGGGAGAATTTAGCTTCAGAATCTGGCTTTCCTCTTTATCAGATAATGGAGACAAAAAGATGTAATGGAGTGTTAGAGAGGATAAACAGGAACTACTCATCTCCTTCTGCCCATTAAAAAAAAAGTTATCAGTTGCATAACAGGTTAGCTAAACCTAATCTAAAACACATCTACAATGAAGACACTTAAATAAAAGGCTGAAAAAACCCTGGTGAAAGCCAGGATTTACCAGGAAAAGTACACTGAAATAATATGAATGTAAGCATGAAACGATCTGAAGTTTCTCCTCACCTCTGCATGCACAGCAATGATATTCACTAATGCTTCTTTCAAGTAGTTTCTGACACCTGAAACAGAAGAAACAAAATAATTACTTTCATTCTGTTGTCTCAACAACACCATAATATTCTGCTGTTTGATACTGTACTTTTTATTTTCATTTTTTACTACTACTTTTGCAGAGGCAGAAAGAGAAAGTTCCATAGCCACACCACCAGTCTATTTCCTTTTTCAAATCAAATGGAGAAAGGCACATTTCCTTAGAGTAGAAGGTTAAAAAAAGCCAGTAGGTTCCTGTTTTAGTGTTACTCTCTAACAACATAATTTCACCAGCTTTGCAATTTAATAAAAAACTAGCATTATTAAAAAAATACATTCTGGATGTTTTGCTAGAATACACACACCATGGCACAGAACATGCACCACAGTTTGGTAAGTTCTAAAGAACAAAGACAAGAGGTTTTGTTTGTATAACAGTCTTCAAGACCTTACTACTTTATCAGCTTCTCTATCTGTGAATTATTATAGATAGGAATAGCAAGGTCTCTTGTTTATCTGAAAGCAGTTCAGAATATATTACTCACGGCAGTTTATAGGAGATGTCATGCCTTAGTAGAAATTTCCTTTTGGGGAAGGTGGAGAAGTCAAATAAGCATTTTCTTGCCAACCTTATGAAACGCTTGTCAATTTACACTAAGAAGTGAACTCTAAACAGAAGAACATCCAGCAGTATGTGCTTTAGTTAGGACAGGCTCTTAGTAATCTCTGCTGCTGTAATTCTGTAACTTTCCCAGCCTGTACTCTAGTTGTCTAAGATTTAAAATAGGCAAAAATCTACAATTGCCTCACTTGATTCTATGGCCACTTCACTTTGTAGGCAAAGGAAAATTAGAAAGCATTCAACTCACTAAAGTATGTATAAATGCTAGAAGTACAAAGTAATGAGAGAGAGTTAGTGATCCACCTGACCTCAAGTTCTGATTTTGATTAGTCTACCATGAACTACAGAAAGTGCAATTAGAGACCCCATCCCTCCCTTCAATATATTCAATCAACAGTAAAATACGAGACTCATCGACAAGGACTGGTGAGACTACACAGCTCAGAGATCACAGTGTGATTAAGGCTAATGCTATAAAAATTACAAAGTGAACCTTTAATCAGTTCATCTTATTTGCTCCACCTTTCCTCAGATAACACCAGTGCAGAAACTTAGTCCTGATACAGAAAACAGCTTTAAAAGGGGTTACCTGAGATCATCAAAATGAGCTATTCTGTGAGAAGAGTAGTATCTCACTACTGCCACCTCAGTCGTGCTCATCTTTAACCATTGATCGCACAACTTGCCTCAAGATCTAAAAAACTGACACTTTTTCTTAGACAATTATGGATAAAAATGTTATAAAAGTAGGACACAAGGATGACAGGACTGTCTTGCATGAGGAACAAACATCTAGGATGTGAAATGGGATGCAGCCTGGAGGTTAGAAAAATACAAGCCTTTCTCCCCACATTTCAAAACATCTCCAGTGCCTTTTCTCTTTACTTTTATTCTTCCCCTTGAAAATCTCAGTAGTTTTCTTCCATTTAAATTAAACCAAAGACAAGTCAAACAGTATTGTATACTGTTGCATATATATTGCATACCGGTTGCAAACTTAAAATTCCTTTCATCTTAGCAAGGTAGTGCGGGAGGAATAAAGCAACACCATAAATATTATGAAACTAACTTATTTTCTCCTGCCCTGTAACCTTGCAAAACAAAGGAAGAATGTTACACGCCAATACTTGAACCACACCAAAAGATCACAGGTATATGTGGAAATGCAACACCCCCTTCCTTTTTCCTCTTCTACTGTTTTCCTTCTTTTACTTCACTCTGCTCCTGTTTCAATCCTCTGCACACTTCATATCACAGAGGTCAAAATTTCTATCACACCCCAGAAGCAAATACAACTAGACCAGACACTGAACAATGGTATGCAAATCACATCAAGAGGTACAAGGTGAATTTGGGAGCTGGTTTGCAGTTAACCCCAGGGTGCAAAGTGCTGCTTTTGGTCTGCAATCCTATGTGGTACTCCGCTTTTGGCTGCCTACCAGCCTCATCTTGTGACAGTAGGATCTTTCATGTGGGAACTGTGATTTTACTTTTGCACAAATGCTGCACAAGATTATGTCTTTGACAGTCTCCTTTCTCTAGGGATACCTAAGCATTGCCATGGCATGTTCCTTAGTCAATCAAAATTTCAGTTGTGACCTAAGCAGCATTTCTTTGGCCCAACTGAGTGTTCTCTAATGAAGTATCTCAACTCAAACCCTGCTACTACTGGGGAGCCATAAGGAAAGTACAGAGAGGGGGCTGCTATGTCAAACAGAGAGGGCACGTGTGTCTCCTGCAGAGGTGGCCAGCAGGCTGAGCTGGGAAGAAGTGTTATCAAGGAGGTGAGTGAAAAGCTGGAGTGGATAGAGACTAAAGTGGGTTGTGTAAGAGGGTGGTGTGGTTCCAAGGAAGAATCCTCATTTCCCACCTATCCCACCTAAACTCCTCAGGAAGCGTGCCTCTTCTCATGCATTCATGCAACTTGGCTCAGGGTAGGGGCTGCTAATTCTGTCTGCTGCTGTAAGCACCCAAATTAAACAGTGACTGTGCTAGTAAAAGTTGCCTATCATTATATCTGCAGAAACTTTCCATAACATATTTCATGAAGAGTTAGTTACCATCACGGTTATAACTATGTAAGTACTGTTAATTTCTAAAAGCATGAAATACTCATATCAGCAACATTAGTGCCAGGTGTTGAACACCAATGTCTGATGGTTCTCAGCTAAGTTAAAATGGTTATTTATGTCAGAGCTCAGAATGAATTCAGTAAATGGAATGGTGACAGAGGCTATGGTAAAAATGAAGTGAGAGCAGCTTAGTATTGCATATTGTTAGCCTATCCCAGTTGCATGATAGAATTTAATAACTTGAAAGACCTTGTCTTGGTAAGCTAAACAAGCCAAAGACAGAAAGAACATGCAATTGCACAAATGCCAGTTGGCGGAACCAGACAGGGAAAGAAAGGAGAACTATGCAAGGTGAAGAACAACATGGGCACAAGAAAGAAAGAAAGAAAGGTGTAAATGAACTGACTATCAGTGAAGTTAGGCTGGAAATTGAAGGTCACTGTGTAAAGATTTGCTCTAAATAAGCTATGAAATATGTGGTTTTATGACAATCATTGGTTTTGGGGAGGTCAGTTCCCTACCACAAATAGAACATAAGTAAAAAGAGTTTTTCCCCCCAGCCCTTACTTTTGCCTTATTTGTGAAGGATTTAATTTTTGGATGTGGAGACAAAGCCAAACATATTGTAATGTCAGGACCTGCAGGCATAGTCAATAATTGTTCTATATTTTGAAAAGTTACAATTAAAAAATATCCAATTTCTGATTTATATCACTGTACTGTTTGTGGCAGGCTTTGCTGAAGCAAAGTATTACTTTTCTAGAGTATGATTCACTGGAAATACAAGCAGTGGCGTCCAACTGTGAATTTGTTGTGAAATTCATTTCAAAATGAAAAAATCCTGTCTAGAATAGAATTTTTGTGCAGCTTTCTCTACAACTGTTCAGCAGCCCACGCAATTACAGTTTTTGGGACACCATGCTGCCAGTCCTATTATACAGCACTGAAAGCTAATGCACCATGTAACTGTAGGTTGCAACTATTACGCTAATCAAGTGAAACATAACATTCTTAAGTCTAAAATACCTCTTATTTAGCATATTGAAGCACAAATACAATGCCTTTCCACTGCTTCTGACAGAAATGTGTTAAAGAAAGTCTCAACAAGCCCTTGCAATTTCTCTGAGGAAAATGTTATTATTCTGTTACAACATAAATGCATTCCACTCCCACTCTATTCTTAATACCAAAGACTGACTTGCTGGAATTCTAGCTGCCACTAACAAAGCCCCAGCATTGCTCTAAAGAAAAATGGATGGGAAGACTTAAGACATAAAAATGAAGGACAATTTCAGCCATCAACTATCACAATGGCTGACAGAAACTTTAAAATAGCATCTTCCAATTTGGGACTCTCCACTGTACTTTTTACCAGAGAAACATAAAACAAAATTATCCATTCATCTCCAGTCTACACCACCTATTAATTTTATTCTTTTTTTTTATTTACAACTTAAATGTGTCAGTCTACGTTTCTAAGCAATTTTAGCAACACTGTAAAGTCGTAGCAAGGATGACTGTATGAATGATGGGAAAAGCAGAAGGGAAAAAGGTTTGTGGTTCTGAGGAGTAACAGAAACCAAACTTTTAGCTTGCCAATGCAGGAGTCATTCAGAAGACCTTCAGATGGTGTAGTGTTACCAGTTGTCCCATTTGTAGTTCTCAGAGATATGTTTCCCCCAAGTACTTAAATGACATTGTTATAGTACGAAACCCCCAAAGTGACTGAATAAGCATGCAAGAGCTGGGACTCCAATACCACATGTGTAATTTTAAAACACAGAGAGGCTACAAAAACTTGCATGCAAGAAAAGAGCAAAGGTTGCACACAGAGTAAAACTGAACTCATCAGGCTGCTTTTTCTGTGCCAGAAGCTAACTTGGGTCTTCAAATGTTCCCAGTCCTTCTACAGTAGATTGATAGTGTGAAGGATGATATTAGCTTCAAACAGTTTTTAAGCCTTCTGCAGACTCAAGAGTTCAAAGAATGTACTGAAGTTCAGTGAGGACAACTGAAACACACAGGAAATTTTAACCCAGGCAGACTGAGTCTGACATAGTTTTAACTCTTGTGAGACTGGAACCTCACTTGAGATGGACAACTGGGAATCCAGCCTTGCTGCTGCCTCTCACTAAACCAGCCTTTTAGCTTGCCTCTTGTGCAAAAAGGATGAGGAGAGGATAAATGCATATAACTGTTTACAAAAAGCAGGTGATGTCAGCAGGTATCTCTGCTTGTCAGCAGTAAGCCAGACATGAGGATGAGAGGCTGTGAAGGGTCAAAAGAAAATAAAAAAGGCAAATTTAGTTAAAAAGAAATCATGCAGGAGTATTGAAAGCTACTGTTCCTCTCTGGAGGAGCTAGAAAAGCCATCCATGGGAAATTTTACAGTTTGACAGCTGCCACTTTTTTTTTTTTTAAACAAAGCAGAGAGGACTGAACAGTTCTTAGTATGTTGACTAAGCTACCAGTCCTGTTTCACGACTGAGTTGACTGACTTATTAGAAACTTAAGCTCTGAGGGATTGAAACAGAAATGAGTGGTAGGCACAGAGCCACCAATTTAGGGAACAACAGAGAGCATTCTGAGATCGTTCTGTAGGAGGTCAATACTTAACTGGGCAAGCAACTGCTGCTGGTGGTAGCAATGTTTCTTAGTGCTTCTGAAAAGAGAGCACTAAATTTGTTGGTCTTGAGGCTTGAGCATGACTTGGTAGAGACAGGAAAACTGATGCCTGGGAGTCTGAAATTTAGCGTTTTAAGACACATACAATTGTACGCAATGTTTTTTACAATTTATTGTTCTATTTGGTGAGTTATGCCAGAAACAGTCAATCAGTCTGAAACCTCTTTTTTTCCTGATTACTTTTTAATGAAAACTTTCCTGAAAAAATAATAATGTACAGAATTTGGTGATCCAAAAAGATTAGTATTTTTCATACCTAGCTGCAGAACACCAATAATTACCTCTTCTGGACATTTCACTTGCTACTCTGATAGTAAATTTAGAAGAGGGTGAATGCAAAAAAAGCATTTAATTTGCTCTATTCTAATGAAGGAACTGGCTTTTAAATTTTTTTGACATATATTCTTTTCAATTACATTACACCCTATTGCCAAGTTTAAGCAAAATGGTATTGGAATGTTAATTTCTAAGCTTCAGATATATCATGCCAAACTTTACAGCAAGTCACACACAAAGTGTTCTGAACTGTATGTCAGTTAAGCTCCTGCAGCTCTTCTGTAAGTTTTTAATCTGCTATGTGAAACTGTTGGGAAAAAAAAAGCTGCACACATCTACTGCAAGTCGTTAACCAGTCCTGCATGGTGCACATTAAAAAAGAAACTAATGAATGGTATCCACAAAGCCATGTGGATGTAACTTCTTTAAACAGTCTGATTTTAACTGTTAAGTTTCCTCTAGGTTCTGGTTCCATTGCAGCTGCAATAGCAGCTTTAACTAAAATCATCCTGGCTCAGCTTCTAGTGTGGTTACACTCTTCCCCAGTGCAACTCCTGTTACAGAAGCAGTGCTAGGGGCTAGCAGGATTCCTTTTGGGATGGCAGACAATTATCTGTATTTCCACAGCTCTTGAAAATGCAGACTGTTCTGCAACACACCAAGTGAGCCCCATCCTGTCCCGTGCAGTCCACGTGGGAATTTCAAGCTTAGATGGATGCCTCCTGACAAACCCACACACACTACAGAATTTCACTTTTCAATCTAACCTAAACAATAACTTGCAGCTAAAATAATCTCTTTCCTAACCCCGAAATTTAAACAGATAAGACAGAATGGGTGGGAGTGGGAAGAGGCTCTACAGAGTAAAACACTGTCTGAGGTCACAGCAGGTCAGCAGAGCAGTCAGCACTGCCTCCATGCAAAAGCTGCTGGAACAATTAAAAGAAAAAGGTTATCTGTGCAGATGTGTCTCAGTAGAAAAATTTTAATTTTTGAGATTTACAGATAACTTCAGGCTTCCCATGCTTGCGGATCACTGCCTGACACCTCCAGTGCATGCAAAGATCAACTACTTTATCCCAAGAAATGAACAGGAAGCAGCACAGACTAAAAGTGAAAATTCAAATGAACACCAAAATATTTTTATTTTTAGGGTGCAGGATTCCAAATAAACATGACTTATAATGTACCTTACATGTAAAACATTTCAGAGACTCAGGGTACTGGACTGTGAAGTACATATAGCAAAAAACCAGTTTACATTATGTTGGTATTGGGAAGGTATTTATGAAGGAATATTCCTTATATGAAGGAATAAACTTATTACTTGAATTTTTCAATCGAGTTAAGAGCATTTAACTTGGATTTGAAAAGAAAAAAACAATTTGAATTTAGAATCAAGTGCCCAGGACAACATGAAAAAGGCTGACATCTACTATCTACGAGGACCAACAGCACAGCACGTCTGAGGCTGCATTAAATGCACTTGAAAAAAGGTGTTGGCTCTCAAAAGTATTCAGAAATCTAATATTTCTAACCAGGGAAAGTTTAATGTGACTGACAAGTCTGTTTAATTTTGTATGTTCCCAGAACAACAAACTCTATTTGTCTCATTAGCAAATGCCCTAAATAATTTAATGTTTCTGGAAAATTATTTTAAAAGCTAGCAAGTATTTGCAATTACTACAGTAAATGCAATACTCCATTTAGAAAAATAGTCTTTTAATTTCCAAGCAGCCTACACCTCTCAAGATAGTTCCTTAACCCATAGGAATAGACAGAAATCTAACTTGTTTGCATGCATGAGCCTTTCATGAACTACAGCACTGGTACATGAGTATGTTATGCTATTTTACTGAAGAGCCCCCACCCACACAGTGATATCATCTAATCTGACACCCCACAGATGCTAAAAAAAAAGATGTATTAAAAAAAGTAGAGATGTGACTTGGAATTTCCCCATGGACATAACAAAGCAGCTCACCTTTATTCTTTACAGCAGCACAAAGGTTTCTCCCTTAAAAGACAGTTGATAGGAAATCAGCTTCAGCTAACGGTACTACCAGTGGCCTGTTTTCTAAATTAAGGCAGCTAGACAAGCCTGCTTGTTTCTTCCTAATTACTAAAAATACATTTGCTATCATGCTTTGTTGTTTGCACTGGATAAAAACATTTCCAGAAAACTGCTTGCAGGATGCTAAGAGCGGAACACTTCTCTGCCAGTAGCTCTCAAAATACAGGAGATTGACCAGGTCACAACCTTTACCACCACCTAGGTGGCCTTATTTATTTATTATATTCCCTCCTTGTTTTGACTCACTAATATTTTTCAAGTTGATTTTAAAAAAGTTAATAATTAGTAGCTGTCAAAAACCAAATAATAAGCAGTGCAAATAATGGCTTTCATTTACTTACTGCTTCTGTTTGCCCAAAGAAATACAGACATCACCTCTTAGAGAGTTAAATGGACATTATCATGTCCAGTAAATTCCTTACTTCACAGTAAGATTTATGCAGTCTGATTAATAACACTATTTTTACAGCCTTCAAACATGATTATAAATATTTTTAAAATATGTGCATAGTATATTAACAAATAAATACAGATAATACCATAAATACCATACGAATAAATACCATATATAAGAAAAAGGTAAGTTAGAGTGAAGTAATTATTTAAAACCGGTCTAGAATGGAAGACATAATTACAGCATTCACAGAGTTTTATGGATCCATATGATACACCTGAGCCAAGTTAGATGTCATACAACTGCTCCACTGTCATTAAAGCAGAAAAACCCACTTAAAAACAGGGACCCCAGAATCTCATTTCAATTTAAACGAGAATGTGAAATTTCTCACTAGGCCACTTCCTGCTATTGCTGGAAACATTCCCTCCTTTAAACGGAGATGGATTTCAAGGTACTGTACTTAATGTTGTTTTGAAAGTACATTAAGAAGAAAATGTGAACGTGTAGGCAAACTGGAAACTCTCTGGAGAGATTACCCACTTATTTAACCACATTTCCTGTTTTTTAACCCATTTGTCCTAAGTCAGTCCTTAGACTACTGATAAAAATAGATATAAGTGTGCTATAAATAGTTCATTAGCAGGTTTTTCTCAGTAAAACTGAAAATGTTTTGATAAATCTATTGTTCTTACTCGCTCCATACTAATTAAACTGTGAATCAGATTAATGTTTTCTTGAAATTCTTGTCTGCATAGCTCACGGTAATTATAAATATAGAGTGCCATAGGAACCTGAAAAAAAATCCCAAGAACTAATAGTGACCTAAAAAATAGCTATCAATAATTGAAATTTAATGAAGAAATTACTGGTAACCTATGTGGCAAAGTCCTTTTACAAACAACAGTTCTGAAGCGAGGGAAGAGACTGATCATGCAAAGCCAGAACTTTTCTAAATATTTTGAGATCTGAAGGCCAGAATCCTACATCTTTGAATTACTCACCTTGCACTTATTTTCAGCCATGGTAGTGTGTTGATCTAACACAGTGAATGTCATCTGAAGGACCTGACAAAAGTAGCCACAAAACTGATTTCTAAAAATATTAAATGTGAAGGCTTTTCAGACTTATTTTACCTGTAGTTTTTGAACTATTTTAATTCAATCAATAGAAATTATGTCATGACATTCAAAGACCCTGAAAGTTTCTGTGTTTCAGCTGCCTTGGAGTAGCAGGAGCTCTAAAGACTGTCAATACTGTGATTAATACCTTTGTCTATGCATTACCTTCAGTCTACAAGAGGAAAACACCAAGAGAATAATACTGGTTCTGTGCCCTCTTGCATAGCCCAAACGGAGATATCTTTAAAACTGAAGCTGCTGAGGCTGTTTAGAACTTTCTGCTACCCCATTCAAACCACAGAATGATTTGAGGGGCAGTTGAAGAGGTCTACCCACTATTGCTGCCTTCCTTACAGATATTAGACTCCACTGCTTCTGGGATGGGATAAAATACAATTTCCTTTATTATTAAGAAGGAGCAAAATCTGTAATTGTGAAAGATTACAACAGAAAATGCAACACCAAAAGTGCTTCACTTGGGAAGGAGAGGTGTTTGCTAGCATCAAATACTTAAAAGAAGGGCAGTTAGCTGATGGCCAATTTGATATGTATGCATGTTTTCGCAAGGATTTTGTTAAGCGATGGATTTATTTTCACTTCTTCCTCCAAACAAAGTAACAAAGCATAAAGGGCTTTTTATCAATCCAGACATGAAAGCCTTGAGCAAAAGATGCTGCATATCATACTTAGAATTGAACCATGAAGACTCTCAAATTACTCAAATTATTGCAGAATCAGCCAAACTTTAACCCACTAATCAGGTAACAAAGAATGTAAATGGTGAAAGAATAACAAACAAAAAAGGTCCAAACCCCTTAAACCAAAAACTCCAATGCACTAATGTAAAAAAATACCTACTTCAGATGTTATATCTATTCATGCCTCTCCATTTAAGCATACACAGGTTTCAGCTCACCTAAATCACCACTCGTAAAGAAATGCATTGATGATCTTAGATGAACCCAGTACTTGAGATATATGACCCACAGAAATTTGTCTTTTTGTTGTCATTTAAGTAAGAACAACATGGTCTGGCAGAGTTACATACTTTACAGTGCTCTACATGTGCAAGCACCAGTGTGTGGCTGTAACCCATAAAAGCAACCTGGTGTCAGAATAAGAATACAAAACTTCACAGCCAACAGTGTGCTGCTCTATAGATTAAGCTTTACTATAAAAATACCTTACCATTTCTACTTCAGCATTAACAGCTTTGGGGATGTTGAGCCTTTTATTTTGTTGTGGTTGAATCAAAGTTTGGCTATATGTTTGACTTAAGGGGAAACCCAACAGTAGAAATTATTTACATCTATTAGACACTAAAGTAGGTGGTTTGAGGAAGATGAAAAAAAAAAACTGCACTACAAGAAAAGACATTTCACCCAACTAAAACATAACATCTAAACCAAACACATTTTTCTTCCTGAACAGAAAAAAACCCCCATTCTTCATTCTAAAGAATGAAATTTGTGTGAGACACTCGGATACAACAAATCTTCCTTCTTGACATGAAAATGAATACATCTAAGGATGACTCAGTATTACCTGAACTTTATCTACCAGCAATCCATTTGCTGCTTCATTTTCCAGAAGAAAAATTTTAAACTAATTTCTTCCCTCTGCCCCCCTTGATTTTCAGCCCACAAAAGTCATGGCATTATGTATCTAAGTTTATGTATTATGTATCACTAGATTTCCACTATAAGAATAATTTTAATGCTAAAGGTTTTTCTTTTGATAAAGCAGAGACTATCAATAGCCAACAGGTAAGGTGCTGAAAAGAGGGCACATGTCCCTGGTATGGCCAGGTTCTCACTGATTTTAGCAATTTGTAAGACAGGACTGTGATTCTTCTGTGTGTATCCAGGAAATGTAACAGAGTGGAAACTTAATGGCTCTTTCCTGGTCACAGAAACTTCTAAAGTTTCCAAAGTCTGTAGGCAAAAGAAACACTGACACAATACTGCACATAAGAGGGGAACACACTACAAAGTGTATATAAATATTTGTTATGTATCGGGTATATTTTCAAACAGCCCCATGCATCAACACTTTTTTCACGAAATAAAGTTTGTTTATGCTGACCAGTAAACAGCTCTGCTGCTTAAAAGCTCCCTTCCTATTTTTTCTTTTTAGATTTAAGAAAAATACATAAAAATTGAGAAACAGATCAGCTCGTGGGTGGTAGACAAATGAAGAGCATCATCATCTTGTAAAACTAGTGCCTACATACCTCTGAAGCCTGGCACTCATATAATTTCCACTACTCTAACCTGTTTGCCATTTATTTTCCAAATTCTTCACAAGTGAGCCTCTTAAGGAACAAAAAACCCTGTTGTATCCCTTGACAACTTTGACACAGGCTTCCAAAAGCCTGAGTGTGATAACTCATCACACGTGGGGGTCCCTTGCTACTCCCAGACCTCTCTCACTTTACAGAAGTGAAGTCACACGTACAGCGGTGTCAGTGGGGGTCAGTCAGCAACACTAACCCCTCCTGACTGCCCCCCGAGGTCCTCATATAGGAAGACTTATGTAATGACAAGAATGCCAATTTAAAAAGGTGTTCCACAGATAAAAGAGTGTAGCGGTACTCACCCCATAAAGATACAGGATGACCAATTCAATGGGAAAAGCCAGTCACTCCTTTAATTGTAAGGTAGACTAAAAATCAACATCTCTATCAAAACTGAGAACAGTTGAATCCAAAAATCTCAAGCAGTATTTCCTTTCATTAACACAAACCAAGCATAGTCTGCAAGAACATTCATTTATTTCTTTCAAACACATCATTTTTAAGGCACCCTGAAGGTGTCCTTTCATGATTTTATAAAACCTAAAATTATTAAAATCTTTCAAAACACAGACTCACTCAGGAAACTGTGTGTTCTTCTCATAATTCCTGAAGTCACTGGTACTGTAATAATAGCCTGTCAAATGCAAAATGACAGCAACTTCATAAATGAAGAATGGGCTTAGAGATATACTATGTTTATGAATTTACTTTGGTTGTCACTCAAATATTATTATTATAAGAAATGAGAAAACTGAAGTCAATTGATCCAAAAGAGACTAATTTCACAAATAAAGTGTTTGGAACAACACAGACACTAATAATTTTAGTGTCCAGTTTTGCTCTCCATCTCTCTAACCTTGACGTTACTGAAAAAATTTTAATTACCACTGAAACATGTCCTGCATTTATGAGAGTGACTTATGACAGACACACTTGGGTAAGTAAAAGAAAAGGAAAAATTGTCAAGAGAAAGTACAGTATGGACCTTTTAAAATACTTTTTTTAAAGTGAGCAACTTCAGAAGTGGTGTTTTGAGAAAAAGGTTATGAGCAGCACTAAGATGCACAATTTTCATGTTTTTTACAGCATGTTTTGTTATTAATATTGATTTTTTTGAAGGTTGCTATTTCTATTGAATTATACAAATGTATAATGATAACAAGCAATGTTATCATTAGAGGCAATGCATAATATAAAAACCCCAATACTTTTGTAACCTGATTCTGCAAAGGTCTGTCAACGTTCTTAACTTAAAAAATTCAAGCAGACACTACACTGAAAAAAAGCACAGAACCAGTTCTTAATATTTTTATGTCCTTTCTTCCAAATTGCTTTGTGTACCAATTGTACATGAAATACATGAAAGTATATGAAATTTTTATTTGTCTTTAGTAACTAAATTCAGTAAATTGCCAACCAACTCAAAGCCACTGCATTAACTTACAAACACTAATAGGGAGCAGTATTTAGTAGGCATGATGGAAGTATCGAGTCATGGTAAAAAACTGACTGAAGAAAGAAACTTTGATTACAGATTCAGTGGATTCCTTGGGAAATGTAGTAGGAAGTTGTGCCCTGCTTCATTCCACCAAATTCTCAAATTTGACTTCTATGGTAAAATCCAGTTGTTGTTTGTTTGGTTTGTTTTCCACAGACTTGGTGACTTGGGGTGGCCTTGAAGGGGTAAATCACCATTTTGCCTTTCAGGCAGCCCTTACTTCTACCAATGTACGTATTTAAAAGCTGCAGCACGTACTGCAGTAGATCAGCATATCACAAGAGTATACCTTAAATTTACGGCAAAAAGTGCCCTAAGTTGAATTTTATGTACAGCTTTACTTATCTGTTTGCTTAAATAACCAGTGAGTTGGAACAAGATAACAGCAGCTTTTAGAGATGTTACTGCAGAAAAAGAAAACCAATCAAAACCCTAACAACAAAACCACCCAACTAAACCCCAACAATCAAACAAAACAAAAAAACTCCACCCGACCTTACTGTCTTCTAGTCTGCTATGAAAAAGGAGAAAATGAGAGAAAATTGTTGTAAGACACATACAGTATTTGGTGAGATCACATATTAATCCTATTTATTAGTGTGAAGGTGAGAAGTTGCACTGACTTCCAATGTTACTATTTCATTGTTTTTTCACTTCCAAACTTTACTGAATCGCTATAGCATTTTGAAAATGGAATGGATTTGAAATGAAGAATGTTTCTGCATGCCCTGAACAATAGATTCTTAAAAATTATTTAATCCAAAATCAACATTTGGAAGCTATCTTGACACAGGAGTGACCCACAATAACTGGAAAGCTTAAGATTTTTCACAGTTCAAAGTAAAGGCTTTTAATATTTTTGAATTACTTCAGCTGCTGAACAAGCCCAACACTAATTTCATCCACACATCAATAAAGTTTAAGTGTTTCATTAAATTTAAATTGCTATTGGTTGTGTAAAGAAATTTTAAGCTAATGAAATGCTTTTTATTACAATGGATCTGCTGTACTGTTAGAAGCTGATCATATTTTCCCACTTAAGAAGTAAGAGTTCAAGGGCTTGATAACTTGGCTACTGAGAGAATATGCTCCAGGCTGAATTTTATATAGAAGTTTTGTATAGAAAGCTGAGGCTTTTCGTTACCCTAGAATTTTTAACTTAAAAACAAGCACACACCCCCAAGTAGAAAGTGTTACGAAGTACTGAGGAGACAGCTATTTTCCCACTGTGCTAGTAGGACTCTGCAAGTCTGTCCAGTGGCAAGGTTCATTTTGGAGACTGTATTTTCATCAGTGTTTTCAAAACGTTAAAACTTACAGCATCCTTAACTACTGCACACATTCAGGGTTTAGAAAATAATAGTTCTTACTACTCCTCTTTCATCTTGAAATCAGTGTTGTTTTATGCATACACCCCTTAGGCAAATCTACAAACCAAAACCAAGAATGTGAGCTGACCAGTGGGTTCACTAAGGGCATCAAGGTTATTGGACCTCCCCTGCTGAGCTGTCTGGGGCGAATTTCAAATGTTTTAAGAAGATTGTCAGCATCTGCATAGGAAGTAGTATGATGCTGTATTTTATACGGCCCTTGAAGAATCTCCACCACAAGACACTAAGCACCTTTATCAGGGAAGATCACTCACTGTTATGGATTGTTTCTAATGAGTACCTACATGCTAAAGGTTAGTAAGACAAAATCATTCTCTAAGCACAACAGTGTGAATTATAGGAACTACACAGGCAGGTCCATGCACAGAAAAGTCTGGTAATTTTGATAGAGCAGAGTTTCTTTGGACCAATATCAAAGTCTTAACTTGGGACTTTCCATCTAAATGTCATACACAAATCTCTGATCCTTTATCACTGGAGCTAGAGGACTTCACTACCAACACCAGCAAACCAACTTCTTCTACAGATCAACTTTAAATGAGAGCCACATTCACCTATGAATAGGTAACAACACAATTAAGTTTCACAAATATTAATAGTTACTTGTAAATGCTTCTTGATCTCAGAGTGTTCCCATGCACGTTGCCTTCTGAAACTGTGATGATGACCCCAGCATGATCTGGGTAAAGATTGCCAGAGGGACTTGGAAACAGTCCAAGAGAGCAGTCACAAGATCTTTTAGCAGCTAACACTACCCAACTGCATATTCTGAGAGAAAGAAAAAAGTGCCTACAATTAGCACACCTGTAGAAATAAATCTTTGAAGGAAGAGATTAAATCCAAGCTAAAAAGCCTAACTAGGAACTCCAGAACAGATCTCATACCATAGTTTGGAACTACAGGTAATTTTACTTTTCATGTGACTTACCCAGTCCACTAGTTTCATTACATCTCAGTTTGTTAAAGATTGCCACAGAAACTACCTTAAGCATTACCAAGATAATAAAAAATCTGGTTTCTAAGAGTAACAATTGAAGGAGCAGTCTAACACAGCTTACTCAAACACCTCATTCACGGCCAAGGTTTGAATTTATTTTGTCTGATGGCCCAACTAGTAATGAAATAAAACCAAATAGTAGTAATAGTGACTATTGACTTGGAGTTCTAAGCTTTCTGGCCTATGATCTTCTTATATCTCCCCCACCTCCCTAGTCTTCAGTTCTGCCTTCCAAATCCATCTGAACAAACCCCACTGAGTTCTTCCTCTCATACACTTCCATCCATTAATTTCTCCTCAGTTATCTAACCTGCAAACCCAACCTGCCAGTGCTCCAAAACTGTTCCCTGCATCATTCCATAACACTGGGGCATCCAAAGAATTCAGTAAATCAGACAACAAATATGCCATTTGTGCCGATCATAAACATTAAAGCCAACAAGATAGACCATGGAGTATTGTTTTGTTGATGACACAATTTATTACTACTTTTGTTTTATTGAAAGGGTTGAAATAGTACAAAACTTGTGTGGATATACCCTCATTCATGCTTGTAAATAAAAAGTGCTGGAAGAGGGGGAAAAAATGCTTGCCCTTTCTCCTCTATGCATTATCATTGATTCCAATCTCCAATTAGCTTTCTGCTTCGAGCAATGCTGGGATTAGATCCTACTACCAAAGACATTCATAAAACCACTAAATTATATTATAAGATCTTAAGAGTTTCTCAACAAGCATGCTTGAGGGGCTAAAAAAATTAGGTCTCCTTGTAACAAAATCAAAAACAAAACAAACATTGTTGACATTAACACATGTCCTCACAGAGGCTGACTATAAACAAGAAAATGCTGAACTGATGACAAGTATCATATAACTTCCTACAACTGGCTAGACAACAGAAGAGACTTCTGAGTTGTCAGACACACCTGATAAGTAAATCCTCTGAAGGTGCAATAACTATAATCTTATTCAGGTATTAGAGTGACTTGTCATACCATCAGTTAGAAAAGGTATGTGAGCAGATACAATTCTCAAGCTACAAGACTAAGCTGCCATCTGACCAAGGAATCACAGCAAGACTTTATTTTAGAGGTACAAGGATTTTGCACTCATGCTCTTCCCATCCTTAAAGCACTATAAATGAAGTCTGGTTCAGGCCTTCAAACTTTTCAAATGAGGCAGATGCTTTTCCCAAATACATTATTTCCCTTTTTAAAATACACCTTGCTTAAACAGTCAATTTTCAAATTTGCTGACTACTTAATTTCATAGTTTGAGAAGAATGCAGGTTTTCCAACTTTTAATGAAAAAATACCAAAGATAAAATGTTTCTGGAGCTTAATTCATGGAGCTTAATTGTCTTTAGCAAAGCATAGACACATAGACAGAATGCCACAAGTATCTTAACAAGAATTTTGACAGGTAAAGCCAAACAGAAGCTGGAAAAGTGATGAATTGCAGTCTAGTAAACAACTACTGGTAGGCTTAATAGCAGAAAATGCCATAAATCAGAACTGTGAGTGAGGGAGGACAAGTGAAAAACAAGAGGAAGCATAAGGTATAAACCGGATAAGATGCAGATAAACTCTACTGAATGCTTGTACATGTGAACTCTAGAGGCTGCCGAGAACAGCCAACAAAAACTTGAATCAAAACTAGCAGCAGAAAATCTTGCATGCAAGAAGTTGGAGAAGCACAAGAAGATATCTAATAAAGTCAACATACAAGTGCAACTCAGTGTGTAGCATGTAGGAACTGGAAAATCCGATGTCTCTCCAGGACCGTTTCTAATGGGATTTCTATAACAGTCAGAAATCAAAGGCAACATGTTGGCAGAAACTACAGGAAGCTGAAGAGCCATTGCCTTCTTCTGTTCTCATCTTTTGCAAGGACAATGTGCATTCCGTTTCACCAGCTGGAATAATCCTTAAAATTTTTAATTCAGACACAAATATAATATGACAATACAGTGTTGTCAAAAGTGAGAAACAGAATGAAACCTAAATGCTCAAAGTGAAATTGAAAAAAAGAAAAATCAGGTTAAAATGAAATTACACAAATGAAGGTATTTTGAAACATGTATTGAAATTTGTGCTTATGTTTCAGACAGCAAATTAATTTTTTACAAAAAATGGCAAGGCTAAAATATGAGGGCCCCTGACTTTACAATTTTAGTACATGACTCTACTCTTTGAAGAATCATGTATAGCAAAACAAATGCAAGAACTGTAGTCATTCAATGCATGAATCGTTACACTTGCTGGTTGAATGGGTCATTTAGGACAAATGAATTCAACTCATCCGAATACAAATTTGATTGTTATATAGTTATATAGTAATGCATTATTTCCTTACCAGAAGCACAAACCACCAATTTACTAATGTATGTTGCAAGAACAGTTAGCTTGAATGAAAACCAGTATATTTTAACTGGATTTTTTTAAAGACTGTTGTATATAAGAATCCTGTTGTGTCCTAAACAAACTACTAGCATTTTGTAACAAAGCCCCCCAAACTGATAAGTCCTTTATCAACCTCATTTGCCAGTACAGAAGACTTTTCTCCCTTAAAATTAAATGCAACAGACACGCAAAACATCGGTTTCTCCCTGTTCACATACATGGCACATTATATCCCTGCATCAAAATACCAGAATTTGGCCTTACTAAAGCAAAAAAATTCAGACAATTCCTAAAGACAGGACATCAACAGTTTGAGGACTGTTGAAGTTCAAAATCATCTACCTGATTTAAGTAAGATAATTCTGAAGCCATTCTTTCAAACAGTTAGGAGAAATCTAAAGGGTTACAGAGATTTCAAACAAAACTATTTTGCACATTTCAGTCAAAAAGTAATTGCTTATTTCTAACAAAAAAAAAAGGAAGAAAGAAAAAGAAAACGATTTGTACTATATCCAAATGTTTTTAAGATGTAAATGCACTTGTCATCTTGCATGTAAGCAGGGGGCTAGTGCCCCAAATTAAACAAAAGAAGAAAAGTTAGGGTTGACAAGTATGTCGCTGCGTAACTACAAATTAAATATGCCTTTTGATATTTAATTTTTAACTGTTGAGTACCTTTTCATCAGGCTATTGCCATTAGAAGTTTTTTATTAGATTATTAAATTAGACAAATAACAGATAAAAGATGTGACAAGTATAAAAAAATCTGATTTAGCAGATCTGACGCACCTAATCTTTTACTGTTATAGTGGCATTTCATATATTTGAAATGTTTCTCTTAGCACAGCAAAGAAGAAGAAATTCAGATATACCTTGACTATATTCAATTCATGCCAAGTACAGAATGAATATCTAAAAACCACAATCACCTTTCAGTTGAAAGTGCAAAATCACCTAAAACTTTCAAAGCAATGTGAAATTTTAAACACTACAATCCCCCGAACATCTGACAACACAAGTGAAACACAGAAGACACATATTTAAAAAAGATTGTTACAATAGCAGCTGAAAATCTGTATGCTTGTGAACTCTGAGTGAATGCTGGCTAGACTGCACAGCAGCCAGGACTTCAAAACTAAGTTATGAAGAGACATCATCATTATCTGAATTGTTCAAAAAAATAAATGAACATCAACCTTTTGTTGGTAAACAAATCCTCACATACTACGGTCTTACAGAAATTAATACAGGAGTTGCATATGTAAACAAATTAATCAAACTTGCCGTATTATGCAAATTTGACATTTGCATGCAAAAGCTCACATTAATAATCTAAAAGACTGAATGCCCACATACTTGTACTACACAAACATGAATGCACAGAAATCTTTTCTATCCAAATTCAGAGCAACCACCTCATTCACTCCCCAAAAGACCATAGACTTGTAAGTCAAAAAAGATTAGTTTTTTAATATTAAAAAAAATGTAAAAGTAGAAATTAAAAATCTGCCTAATTTTGTTACATGACTAAGATATAGCTTAAAAAACCCACAACAAAACACAATTTACTACCAAAAAAGAGATGTATGAACAGGAACAAAAAACCCCCTTGTATGTTAAACTATCAGATTGACCAGTATGCAGAAAAACGATCTAAATACATACTTGACAACTGATTAACACTATGTTTCCTATTGTTCCTTTCATCTCTTTTAATTATGCTAATAATATAGAATAAATTGGAACAATGTTTCAAACAAGAGAAAAGAACTAAACTAGATTTCACTGCTGCTGCATGTTAAAATTAAACTCTGTCTTGTAAAGACTCAGAAGTCTACATTGAAATTAAAGTGAAAACTTAAATGAGTTATTTATTAACAATAAATCTAATTAAGTTAATAAAACTGCCTTCTAACACCAGCAGTCACACCTTAGATCAAAATAGAGCCAAACATAAAATCACTTTGTGCACAAGCTCTGACATTCAGATCTTTCATACTGAAAAGCACATGCATGTTGAAAAACGAAACAGTAAAAGTTTTAGCACGTAAGCTAAATGAAAATTTGCCCCATGCAAACAATTTATCCTTTTTTATATTTAAAACTGTAACAAAAAGCATATGTATAAGGAAATATCTGATAATTATAGGACAATTGCCTAAATGAGCAAGGCATAAGCTTCTTCCACACTCACAGAAACAGGTACCACACTTGAATAGCATACATTTTTCAAAGCTTGCTGAAAAGGCAGGCATCTTAATTTTATTCCAAATTCTTCTTCAGAACTGTTCATTTAATACAGTTCTTCTCATTCCTGTATTTTCCTATGAATTTTATGATGCAAGAAATTGTTGTCCCCCGTACTTACAGCCAGATGCCTGCAAAGCTGCCAATGATAAATAGTGTCAAGGTTTTTGGATAAGATTTTTCTGAATGTTCTATAACTTACAAGACTTTAGCTAGTCAAATTAACCATAAATGTTCAAACTGACAGAATTCAAAGAAGGCGTTTTAAAGATAAAGACACAAGCACTTAAGTGAGTTATTTACATGACATAGCAAACTCTGTGGACAGAAACCTACCTGCACCTTTTTTCCCCATCCAGATTATGCTTCACTCACTTCTCAAATACTGTAACAGCTCAGGATAGATTTTTGCCTGTATCAGTTCCACTTAACATAAAAACCAGTTGTATTTCCGAATCAGCTGTCATTTTATGAAGCAAGTCAAGTGTACTCATGTGGGAAAAAATTTTTAAAGATGGAATTATAAATTATTGCATTTGTGTAGTTTTTCTTTGTGCATAATTTTTACTGATATGGAAAAGAAAACAAACGAAAAACCAGACTGGAAAACACAAAACTGTCTTACTGCATTGGTCTACATGGCTCAACAACAATAACGACAATAAATATATGAAATTTCTGTACAGGAAATTTCTGTGGATTTGATTCATTTTGCTGATTATGTAGACCTTGACTTTTGAAGTCTTGATTCTCAAAAAGAAACAACGTTGATAACATTGTCAAGGCAAAACATTTAGGCTATTGCTGTGCTACCCAGTGGTATTGCCTATATATAGCATTGCCTGTAGTGATACTCCAAGTATACAGTAATTCATACATAACTTTTGTAAGCTGTGCAAAGAAAGTAATCAGTAATATTAATGGGCTGTTATCCCTAGAGGATGAAAGTGCAAGATTGAGGGGACTTCTTAAATTACACAGTAAGCTCACTTGTCTAGTGAGTATCAGATTTCTCTGTCCTTTTATTTGCACTTCAAGCCTGTCTCTTGTTTGAATAATCCCGTGCAATCCATTTATATTTCTAAATAAAAATGGATTAATTCTATTTATTTCATTTCTAAATCCTACCCTAATGTATGTTTTTAACTTGCTTATCTAGTCCTGGTTTCCCACCTTGCTCCACCTCCATTCCTTGCCTGATACCAGTCTTCATCACAAGCTTTTTGTTCCAGTCTCTCCCTCTCTTGCAGTTACCTTATTTCCTATCTCAGCATTAGGATCCTCCTCCTGAATAATTCCATCTATTCAAAAGCATGACTTCCAATAGTCCAGATCAGGTGGCTTCTGCAGAGAACTGTTCAGAAATAGCTGTAATCTTGAAACTCTGGACTGGACAGGAAATTCACCACCAGAAAAATCTTAATCTTGCTCCTAACCAAATCAGGAGTATTTCCATACACACATTTTCAAAAACGTCCTTTGCAAAAGACATATCATGGCACCAGCATGCCCCCAGTTCTGGTCAGATTTTCAATGGCCAGACAGGATGCTTGAAAGTTTCAGACTGAATCAGGGAAGTTACTTGCCTTTTACCTTATCTTTTAAATATATGGGCAAATTGATGTTTTGACCTCTTCTTTCCCTTCAAAAAAAGAACTGTTCTTGTCAAAATTCGCGTTTTTATTATCATCATTAGTACTATTTGAAAGCTAATGCAGAAACAGCACAAAAAAACTTCATGCCAAACTCTAATGTCCTGGCGATCACCCAGTAAGGATACAACACTACACATCACTGATAGCACCACTCAAGAACAGAACTGAAGCCTAAATGGTTTGCAATTTTTTTAAAATTAAGGTTGTGAAAGTCAAGATCCAAACTGGGTAAATGAAAGAAATCAAATCTTTACCTTTTGCACACAAAGATTACTGAAAACAGATAGTGACTTCCAATATACAATTTTTTCTTAAATCAATATGTCACTCTTTAACAAATCATTGAGCGAACTGTGTGTTTGACTCAAGTTAGACCCACTCTCAGTCACAAGTACGCTATTTCAGTTTAATAAAGTAGGTATTTTTCAATGCTGCTGGAGATTAAGTGTAACATAGAGCTTTGTTTGTTTTGGGTTTTTCTAAGAGGAAAATAAAAAAGATAGGATGTCTACTCCGGTATTAAGTGCATTGTTTAGATTATGTATGAGTAGATTTTCTCAAATAAGACCATAGTGTACAATTTAAAGTAGCTTGTGAACAGCAGTTTCTGGAAAAAATCAATTATATGGCTCTTGGGTAATCTTTTTTCTTTTTTTGATTGAATACTGGAAGAAGTCTGATTCTCATTTGCCCCACAAAGAGTCACAGTCCTTTTCAATTCACCCAGTCCTTTTCAATAATGAACTTCCTCTACCTTCACGGAGAGGTGACTTATTAATAACTTACTACTGTTATCTTCAGAGCACCAAATGTTTCCAGGGTCATTGAATCATTGCTACAATCAAACAAACTCCCCAAACCTACTCTTTGTCCAGGTTTTGGCTGGGACAGAGTCAATCTTCTTCCTAAGTAGCTTGTATAGTACTGTATTTAGTATGAGAATAATGTTGATAACACATCCACAACTCAGGTGCTGCTGAGCAATTCTTACACTAAGTCAAGGAGTTTTCAGTTTCTCATGCTGCCCTGCCAGCAAGTGGGTGGGGATCCATGAGAATCTGGGAAGAGACATGGCTGGGCAGCTTTCCCTGAGTGCCCAAAGGTTAGTCCATACCATATGATGTCATGTNCAGGTGCTGCTGAGCAATTCTTACACTAAGTCAAGGAGTTTTCAGTTTCTCATGCTGCCCTGCCAGCAAGTGGGTGGGGATCCATGAGAATCTGGGAAGAGACATGGCTGGGCAGCTTTCCCTGAGTGCCCAAAGGTTAGTCCATACCATATGATGTCATGTTCAGTATATAAACTAGGGGGAAAGCTGGATGGGGATGGGCTGGGCATTGGTCACTTAGTGGTGAGTGACTATTTT
>VXBB01007092.1:174258-225615 GCA_013399915.1 Illadopsis cleaveri
TTTTTTAAAATTAAGGTTGTGAAAGTCAAGATCCAAACTGGGTAAATGAAAGAAATCAAATCTTTACCTTTTGCACACAAAGATTACTGAAAACAGATAGTGACTTCCAATATACATTTTTTTCTTAAATCAATATGTCACTCTTTAACAAATCATTGAGCGAACTGTGTGTTTGACTCAAGTTAGACCCACTCTCAGTCACAAGTACGCTATTTCAGTTTAATAAAGTAGGTATTTTTCAATGCTGCTGGAGATTAAGTGTAACATAGAGCTTTGTTTGTTTTGGGTTTTTCTAAGAGGAAAATAAAAAAGATAGGATGTCTACTCCGGTATTAAGTGCATTGTTTAGATTATGTATGAGTAGATTTTCTCAAATAAGACCATAGTGTACAATTTAAAGTAGCTTGTGAACAGCAGTTTCTGGAAAAAATCAATTATATGGCTCTTGGGTAATATTTTTTCTTTTTTTGATTGAATACTGGAAGAAGTCTGATTCTCATTTGCCCCACAAAGAGTCACAGTCCTTTTCAATTCACCCAGTCCTTTTCAATAATGAACTTCCTCTACCTTCACGGAGAGGTGACTTATTAATAACTTACTACTGTTATCTTCAGAGCACCAAATGTTTCCAGGGTCATTGAATCATTGCTACAATCAAACAAACTCCCCAAACCTACTCTTTGTCCAGGTTTTGGCTGGGACAGAGTCAATGTTCTTCCTAAGTAGCTTGTATAGTACTGTATTTAGTATGAGAATAATGTTGATAACACATCCACAACTCAGGTGCTGCTGAGCAATTCTTACACTAAGTCAAGGAGTTTTCAGTTTCTCATGCTGCCCTGCCAGCAAGTGGGTGGGGATCCATGAGAATCTGGGAAGAGACATGGCTGGGCAGCTTTCCCTGAGTGCCCAAAGGTTAGTCCATACCATATGATGTCATGCTCAGTATATAAACTAGGGGGAAAGCTGGATGGGGATGGGCTGGGCATTGGTCACTTAGTGGTGAGTGACTATTTTTCATTTGCATCACTTGTTTTTCTCTCTTTTTCCTTGTGGTTTATTTATCTCTTTAGTATTTTCCTTTTCATTAAAATTTGTTATTATTATTTTATTTCAATTATTAAACTGTTCTTATCTCAACACATGTTTTTTTTACTTTTACCGTTCTGATATTTTCCCTCATTTCACCAGGGCAGGAGAGGAGTGACAGAGCAGCTGTGTGATGCTTAGCTGTTGGTTGATGTTAAAGCATGGTACTTTTATACCAGTGGTCAACAGAGTACATTTGACAGAGGTTAATTAATCAAAAAGATAATTAATCACCAAGGTGGAGAAGCACAGAAGTAGTGTCTATACGTTCCTTTTTAACATGTCTAGCTTGGGGATTAACAAAAAAAAAAAAGCCCAAACAACTTTTCTACTATTTTGAATTGGCCAACACTGTGATATGTAATCCTGAAGAGGTGTCTCCAATATTCACTGTCTTCACTTTAATTTTTGCCACAAAGTCACAGAGAAAGTATATTAAACCAACAATAAATTGGACAACAAGAAGGGTAAGGCCCACCTGTATTAGAAATGCAATATACCCTTTAAACAAAGAAAAGACTATAGAATAATCCTAAAGGCAATGTGAGCCTAGTAAGTAGATGCCAATGCACTAGATCAAGAAATGGGCATGTAAAAAGCTGACACAGTATCTTTGTCTTGGTTAGTTGGTGGGAATCCAAATGTGCCAAGTGAAAACGTACTTCAAATATGATGACAAGTTATGTATTATTCAGACACGTTTTTGAATGTGCAAGATAAGTATCTAAGTTATTTCCGCAGTACGTTGTATCACAGCAAATATTCTGAGGACAAAAGTAGGAACAAGAGATGGAAGAGACAATTTTGTCTAAAGTAATAAACTCTAAGATCCTTCTGCTTTTGAGCAAACAAGCACCTGCAGCTCTTGATTCACAGATTATGAGCGTGCCTCTTGTGATTACCTCCATATCCAATTTTTAAGTACCACAGAATTTTTACTAAGTCTGCCACATACAACTCCATGAAAAAGTCAAAACAAGAATGTACAAATTGATTAGGACAAGATCACCTTCAAAATGCCATGTACTATGTCACTGCAACTAATTTCTACTTGGTATTAACCAGACAGTCACGTGACAAGTGATTTAAATCTATCCATTTTACATAGGACAAATTACATGTTCAAAGGACCTAAGTGTGCACAGTATTCACTACTGCAAAAACAAAAAGGCAGACTCATTTATACATTATGCTCCCTCAAAAGAGAGGATATTAAAGCATCTAAATAATGACTAACATCTCAGTCATTTTAAACACCTTATACCTGCCCTTCAATGGTTTAACATTCTTTGCTGAACTACTGTTAAAATACGCATTTTCTCATAATTTTACCTTTTGAGAACTGTAATTACATCTATTATCAAAGTAGCCAGATTCTATTGGAAAATATCCCAAACTACCTCAATGAATTTCATAAGAAAATAGAAAAGATGGCTTTTATAATTCTTTCTATTATATACAAGCAATGAAGCAAAATAATCACAAAAAACAAGTATTAAAGAGATTATCAATAATGAAAGCAGCTTTAATCATTTGGGGGTATTTGAAAAATGATTTAGGAATTAAGTAAAGTCTGTGAGAAAGAACTTATAATGAGAACATGTCAAAAGTTAAAAACACAGACTAGAAAAAAGTTTTTAATTGTACAGTATATTTTAGCTCCTATCAATCACTGTTAAAATCATTTGAGTTTAATAAGCAGATATTTACCTGTTGGAACGAGACAATCTTTCCAATCAAAATATCCTGCATAAATGCCAGGTTCTAATGACCCAACAATTGGATCTGCCTTGAATTCAATGTACATTTCAAACAGTCTTTGATCCAGCTCTTTCAATGATTCCATACTAACCTAAAAAATTGAACAAAAAAAGGAAAGAGAAAGAACATAGTAAATAGTCATTAACTAAAAGAATTAAATCACATACCCAAAAAATTTCCTCATGTCTCCTTTAAATTCAGCAAAAAGCAGCAATTACTGACACATTTCAATTCATAATTACGTATATAAAAACTTCAAAACTTCCATATTATCTGTCCATCCTACCCAGTATAATTTTTTTCCCAATTGTATTCAGCAATAAACACTTTAATGAAAAATACAAGGATGCCTAAGCAGGCAGACCATTCAGTAACTGTCTACTGGCATGATTTTTTTTTTTCTTGCATGTCAGGAGGTCTTTATCTTGCAAAGTAAACAACTGAATTTTGGGAATGCTTTAAAATATACCCATAAAAGTTTCCATCCTTAAACGTGGAGATTTTTGTATAATACTTTAGATTTATCAATTTTAATTTTACAATTTCTCATTATATTTTAAAAATTACATTATTTATTTAGAAGTCTCTGTCTTCTGAAACTGAACCTATGGACTTCCCTCTGTACTTCAGCAAATCTCTGTACAACAGAAGCAGAAGCTGCAGCTCATTAACATCTGCAGAACTCTAACAGCTCTCTCCATGCACATTTTTGTAATTCACAGAACTTAGCCACACTGAAAGCTAAGGGGATATGGACAGTTTGTTCACTGTATCTGAACAACTTTAAATTTTGTATCATGCTTTTTATTAAACATATGTTCTCCCTGTAATTATAGCTTCCACAATGATTCTATAACACAACACATATCATAAAATGTTGAAGTAGAACACCAGTATCTAAACATAGTAATGGATGCTAAATGCAAATAAAATGAAATGAAAATCAAGATCAAAATCTCATGTGACTTCAGCTGAAATGTATTTACCTTTATAAATAAGAGCTTAAGAAACACAAAAATAAAGCTTTTAAACTAGTGTTCATTTTCCTCAACAATCAGGGGAAAAGACATGCACACACACACATGTATATATGAATAATAATTTCCAGAAGTAAAGGGGTTTAAAAGTGAGGTCTGCTGTAAAAGCAGATCAAACTGGAAATTCAGAAAAAGTATTATATCATTCCTTTCTAAGGATTTAATACTGCGAGCTGTAGAATAAGGGTTGAACCTTATTCACTAGAGCGATTCACTTTAGAGTCTCTAAATTGTGCTCTACTCTGGTATGCCTACATTGTTAAATGAAGAGAAAAAGGATCTGCAATATTTGAGTGAGGAACAGAAGCAGAGAATCTTTCAGGAAGGAGATCACAAGTGTAAGGGAAAACATTTGTTACTGAGGTAAAAACTGATGTTAGGAAAGTTGGAAGGTGAAATTGGTGCTCAGTAACAAGACACACCACACCTTTCCTGCTTTTCTAGGTGATGCACCTTCTTTGATTTGTCACAAGAGGATCTCTATCCCAAAAGAAAGCTGTTTATAAGGCATAAGAAGATCAAGGCTATTTTCTTCCTCTTTCCCTTCTACCTGACTGCCTATTTTTAAAAATAAGAACACATTTAAAAGGTACAGAAATCTTGCTCTTTTTCCCTCTTATACATGTTTCAAGACATTTTTCACTTCAATTTCTTATGTTTAGGGAAAATAACAACCCTTAGACCATTCCTATTTAGCTTTGAACTAGTGGGAAAAGTAAGTTGGAGCGCAAAGTCCCTGCAAATATGCACCCATTCAAAGAATCTGTGAAACAACTGCTTCAATGTTTCCTCAGCAAAGTGTTTTAGAATTAAGTAATTCAACCTCAACTTGCGCAGCCATTCAGTACAAAAGATCATCTGCACATTCAATACAGGTTTTTTTGTTTCATGCAAGTTCTCTTCAACCTGTTTCAAGTTCAATACACAATTAAGATAGTGGTAAGCTGGTTCTTCAGCTGGTGGAAAGATTGCAAGAAAGAATGAACAATTAATCTGAGAGTAATTTTGAGCCCAGGATTGGGGGAAGGAAGCAGAGCAGAAGTCTTTAACATCTACTGTGTATACCCATTTTCCTGATCCTCACGTGGGCTAAATGCTTACAAAAATATACAATTCGCACATTGTTGTCTTTCTGCTATGAACATCCCTGTGACTACAGTTTTCAATTCTTGCAGTAAATCCATTTTGAGCCTCTACCCTTCGACATTATCTAATTATCAGAACTGTGAAACAATTTTATTGAGAAGCTTAATCAATGAGCCAGATGAATTTTATGGGATACATCTTTTTTTTTTCTACTTCCTAAATGACTAAACTGATGATAAGTTGAATTAAAGAATCTCCACAGAAAGTACAAGAATCATGAGTATGTGCCAAGGTAGCATATGCTAAAAACACAGTGTAATGTTTGGCTGCTTTATGTAATTTTGTGTTTGGCATACTAAGAAAAAAAATTGAAATAACCATACAGAATGTAAGGAAATGTTCTTGGTTACCATTTATAATTTATGTACTTCAGAATATTAGATAATAATGATATATCTACTAACAAAGGCAACTTCCAAAAAAACAGCCCAGTGCAAGATCAGATAGTTTTTTACTAAAACACACTACCAAATTCACTTTAAAATTAAATTGATATAGATGACAGAATTTAAAAGTATAATTTAGTTTTCAGATAGAAGCAAATATTTTAAAAAATTGCCAATTCTTTACTACAATTTTTAAATCTAATGTTGAAATAAATTAAAAACTTTCAGAAGTTTAGGTGACATAAAAAAACCCTGAAATAATCAACCCACCCCTCTAAACATCTGTGAGCTTCCATTCTCATTTAAAATTAATAAAGGGTTCAAAAATTGCCCTCTTATGAAGACTATTTAATGATCCAAATCCCCCCAGCTGACATTACCCATTGACGAGTCCCATACATGCAGTACTGCACCAGAGTTTTCAAAGGGTTAACGCAGATGGGAAATCAATCTGCCACTTAAACATCTGAATTTAGTCACTTATAAATGTACCAAACTTTGTGGCTGTGCAAGGCAGGGTGTTGAACACATACATAACAGATGTCTTAGCTGGTTCTAACTGTTCTGGGCTCAACCCTCAGTAGCAAAAAATGGCAACATCCAGAGGAATTTTCTATATTGTACTAACCACACAAATCATAGCAATCCCTTTCAAATACTACTCAAAACAACTTAGGCTGTAGAAATTCAAGCAGCATTCAGGCATAATGGGACTAAGGATGTACTACATAGTTGAACAATCAGTTTGAGTGAAATACTGTACTCTGTACTGGAAAAGATAACATTTTACTTCCAACCAACAAATATTTCTGTAAATAAACTAGCTTTATGGTCCTAAGGATTAAGTCACAACATTTCTCATAAGAAGTGATTAATCTTTACAAAAAGGCAGGAAAATGAGACAGCTACTGCCACCCACTTTGACATTTTCGTTCTTTGAAAAAGAAAAAACAACAAAAAAACCCCCCAAAACACAACAAAAAAACCATGAACTAGTTTATGAACAAGACCTATCAGTAATGCAGATTTCCAGATGAAATAATTTATCAAGTATATTCCTGAGATAACAATCTTTTACTCTCTGCATTAAGAGAACACAGTGACATTAAACAGCTTTACTAGGAAATCTGATAAGCTCTGCCATTGAACACACAAGTCCTGAACAAGAGCTCACATTTTCTATACCAGCTAATTAAGCCCTGTATGCACACACAGAACCCCCACATCATTGTTGTTGTTGTTGTTGTTGACTCCAGCTAATGCTTGGAGTCCCACTCATTTGTGGAAGGCACACTGAGGAGTACTTTTTGGATGTCTGGACACTTGCACCTACTTTTCACAGAAGGTAAACCAAATAAAAATCTTCAAGCAATGATGCTTCATTCCAGTGCTCTCACTTACTTGAGTTATTTTATCAACACCTTGGAAGCCATGTTTCTCAAAATGTTCAGCTATATTTAGGAAGGTATGGCGTTCCAGGTAACGGCAGTTACTGAGTGCAATTAAAAGTCTCTGCTCCTAAAAATTAAGAGAAGAAAGAGCATAACAGTTCAAAAAAGAAGTATCAGCATAACCAGCACTGTAAATGTCTATAGAGTATTTTACTGACTCTCTGTGCACAATAAACATTCTCATAAATAAAGGGTATACAAATACTTTTGTCAATAAACTACTGAGAACTGAATGAAAATCAGGTATGATGATTGAACATGATGCTTCATCTTATAGGATCCAGAGCATTCATTGGAATTGTTGTGACTAATACAGGACTGCGGTTAAGACTTTTTTACAAAAATTAGGTTTGGACAGCTTTCCAGGAAGCTGTTTCTGGATTTTACTTTGTTTCAAGAAGTATACTAAGAATTATGACCATCATAAATATACTAAGAATTATGACCATCATAAAATCAACTGAAGATCATCTTCACTTTCCCATGAAGCTGGGAAACAAGGGAAGCAGGTACTGAACAAATGCACTCACTAACTCTAAAATACTAGAAGGTTCTGAAATACATTATATAATTTCAGCAGCTTGAAGAAGTTCTAGGTGGTTATATCTGTTCTTCAATGACTTTTTTTTAACTACAAGGGAGTTAAATACATTCTGGAGTTGAGATACCACAATTGCCTTTCCTTGACCTTGATCTAGTAAGATATAGTTTCCAAACAAAGAACCAAACAAGACAGAACTACTATTTAAATAGATTGAGTCTTCCCTCTCCCCCCCTCCTTCTTTTAATTTCAAACTATTTTTCTAGCTCAGATGAAACTTGAAAATCAACTGAGAAAATATTTTGAAAACAAAATTATTTGACAGTAAAGTCACATAACAGCACTGATCTGATTAAAAATGGTATTGCTTTTCAGACCCAGAACTCCTGACAGATTTGTATTTCAGTAATATGATGACTAGGACTGAGAGTTGCCTTCTACTTTAAGTTATAATCAGGCAGCATGCAGACTATTCGAAAAATGAGAATTTAAAAAATACAGTGACCAATCTTGCTCCAATCACTCACTTTCTCTGTTCTCATTCAAGAAAGAGAAGACAAAATGTCTTGTGATTTACATAAGAAAATGATACCATAGAACCATGGAAGCCAGACATTGTCTAAAATATGATTTTTTTTTTGAAGTGTTTGCATCTATGACACATAGGAAGAACCCTCAGCCACAAGTCAACAATTAATATCAAATCTATGTGTTGCAAGAATAAAATTATATAAAGAACTAGTTATTACAGTCTACAATTCAGAAACTTGCCCCAGTTTGGCAATCTGTGACTCTTTATTGTAGCAGAAATGCTTATTGCTCTTGTAAATTAGGCAAAGCTGGGCTTCTGACAACATTTAAAAACCCGTACTAAGGAATATTAATTTCACAAGAGGTTCTCAGTAGGTTTCTTGCAGGTAAAACCTATGTTTTTTTCATCAGCTGCTTATATGGAAGGAAGTGCGTTAACCAACGTGTCAAGAAAATTAAAAATCTTTTTCCAACTTCCTGAAAACCCCAAATCAAACAAGCCAAACAAATAACCAACACTTATTCTCAATGAATTTTCTGGGGGAAACTGTATTACTGAATATCTGTATCTTGGTGGGTTTTAAAAAGTAACTAAATAATCAGACTGATTCTAACCTAAAACAAGGTCATAAATTAAAAATCAAATCCTCAGCTGACTTAACACTAGTGCTATTTTCATTGATTTATGTGATGCCATTTTAGTTTCTGAGGACCTACTTTCAAAAACCACTTTCATGAGTTACCTTAATATGGTACACTATGATACCACAGATACCATAAAAACCAGTGCTATCAACAAGAGAAATGCTTACAGAATACAATATTGTTTTCTATTAAAAAAGAAAACAAAATAAACAATATTTACAACATTGCAACAATAAAAAATCCCATATCTTTGAGAAGTACTTTCAGATCAGCTTTTAGATATAGAACCCAAACTTACTGAAGAAAGACTTGATTCTTCATGAATGCTTCCAAACAAATCTGGAGATGAAACATCAACTGAAAGACTAGGAATATTGTTTAAAAAGTAAGTATACACAAAAGTATAGAGCTTTTGATTATTTGATACACGGTGGATTCAAATCAACAGGAATGAAATGCAATCCTGTTTCAAANTAGTCACAAGAAATATGAAATACAGAAGGGATAAAACCACACGCCCCCTGAAATGTAAGACTTGCACTTCTACTTTAAGTTATAATCAGGCAGCATGCAGACTATTCGAAAAATGAGAATTTAAAAAATATAGTGACCAATCTTGCTCCAATCACTCACTTTCTCTGTTCTCATTCAAGAAAGAGAAGACACAATTGCAGAATACTACACATAAATCTTCTTTCTTTTTACTTACTGTGATGTATCTATGTCACCATCAGGTTTGGTGCTCAGCTGTTCCAAACAATCTATAAAGCCCTAGGAAATAATAAAGCAAGATCTAAATTTTCCGCCAGAACTAAAAAAAGTTCTCAAATTCACTTTTACTACACTTAATAAAAGCAGAGCAATCAACATCACCTTGTTTTGCCTTAAACCTTACATAAATACAGTAACATTTAGTTATAACTTTTGAATGCATATTTTGTATTTTGCATGCATCATAGCTTACTTGTAGGAAAACAGAGTAATTTTTAATCCTGATACGTAATTTTCATGATGCATGTCTAAAATGATGCAGTGATAATCTGCCGATTATTAGCATGGTTAACAGTTTTCATGTGTTCAATCTGAACAGTGGATCCCAAGTAAAAATTGCAGATGTCTCACTATAATCCTTTTCTTGCTTTGACTCACGATTTCTTATTCGAGAAGACTGTTAAAATGGTTCAAAAACATAAAGAATGCTATTACCTAATTTCAAATCAATTAAAAGAAAATCAGATTTTGTTACAAAGAACAGTTTTCCGCTACAAAAATTAAAAGCCTGATCCTCAGCTGATGAAAATCAGCATTTCTCCTCTCACTGCAGTATATAGATGTTAGATGGCATCACCTCAGGCAGTATCAATTGTCAGTAAAATCTTGAACAATCACATTCAGCAAAATACTTGAATATGTTACTTATTCTCTGAGGATTTGCCACCACTGGATTTAGCCAGTAAGTTCTACCTACTTTTAAAATCAAACATTTCTCAGTATCCCAGAGTGTACCAGAGGAATAGCACAGTCATCAACTTAAGCTATGTTTTGGAAGGTGGGTAAGGTACAGCACTCGCATTTTTGATTGTCACTTATGTTGACAATTTTGTACTTCAAAGTGCTCAAGTTACCTGCATGATCCCAATGCTTAGCTGGCACACGTCCTCCTGTGTTTTCTGCTGCTGGAAAACCTGAGGATGCAAGCAATATTATTTCAGAACAACTTGACATGGCCTTATTCTCAAGGAAGGCCTGAGTAACTCATCCCTAAAGAGATGACACAATTAAAGGAATGACTGCTGGGACAGTGTTTTCTTATGAATCAACTTCAATTTTTCTCCATCCTAAAAATGGGAGAGACAATACAAGTCCCAGTAAATAGTTCGATAAGCATGAGGACATAACATAGTAAAAGGAAGGAAGGCCTAGTACATGTGGTATGTGTCATTGTTGGCTAATGGAATTGCAGCAAAAGCTCCCAGGATATTTCAAGGTCTTTGTGTCCTAAAAAGGATTCATCATGCAGGTGAATTCAGTGCAGATTCCTTTGAATAATGTTCATTAAGAACATAGACAAGCTAGTTGGAAGGATGAATGAGGAGAGAGAAACAATATTTATACATAGGGCCCCAAGGGAGTTCGGAAAACTGTTAAACTCCCTTAGAACACTGAAACCTGAAAGAAAGCATGAATGTTTCAATCAATCAGGGCCTCAAGATACTGAGTAGATGGGGACAAAAAAATTGAATTTACGTTCAAGTAATTTGGATCCAGCACTGAGTGAAGAGCAATTCCTAGTAATGGTCTCTCCCTTTTCTATTTTAGATGTAATGTCTACTGCTATCTGAAAATTAAGAGTAGCATTCTTTCCAGAAGAAAATCTAAGGTTTTAAATACAGGTTCCATCCACCCCATAAACACAAATTACTCTTAACAAACAAAGCACAAACAGAAGTCTAAAAGCTAGCACAAGTGAAAAGGTGCACATGGGAAAAAATAAACAGGAAAGTTATATCCTTGGACATTCTCTTAAAGTTCCTTTCATGTAAATTACTATTGGGTTTCAGAAGAACAAAAATGAAATCATAAATCAAAACTTACACTGGCTTCTCCAGGTTTGCAGTCCAACACAGTTTTAAGAGATTGCAAGGAATGAATAATGCACTGTTCAAACTGGGATGGCTGAAAGTCAAATGAGTTGTTAGCTGTAGATAAGCACCTTAAATAAACGCTACACAAATACATAAAAACTTACAAGGTGTATAGTAAGCTCTTTATTTCCAAATTGTCCCAAATAAAGGGTGTGAGGGGAAAAAAATTACACTTCATGCATTACCAGAGGTCCCTTTCATAGCTATATGCTTTTGTATGCAAATTATCTGCAGAACTATTACCACAGATCAATGTACATGTTTTTATCTGAATGAGACACTTTTATACAAAACAGCCTCATATAAAAGGCTTATGAAAGATTTTTAGAGCTTTTTGTGGTAGCATTACAGATGCCTGTTGACACGCTCCCTCCTCCACTCCTTGATCCAAGCTGGGATAGAATTTTGCCTGGGATGTCCAATATTTCTGCACTGTATTTCAGCAAAAGGTTTCTAAGAAAATCAGACTAAAGCTTGTTTCAAATAGAACAAAAAATGGTTTGAGGGGCTGCTGTTACCTTCAGGTTTCCAAACCTGAAATATGAATGTCTGGGTAACAAGTATCAATTTCATCCTGAAAGTGCAAGCAAGTTCATAGCAGAGTCATTAGTCACTTTTTCCTTGTCTCTTCCCTTATAAATCACACTTTATTTTTTTAATGCATCTGTCTGCTGGTATTGGGCAGGAACCTGCTGTGCAGGGCAACATGAAGCAGTCACTGCTCTAGAAAAGAGAGACTTCATCTTACTGGATTTGGGTCAAAGAAGTGGACAAAAAAGTTTGTAAGCCCTGTAAACTTGCTTTGCATTCAGTAGATAATTTATGGCATGCCACCAACTTTAGGCTTAGAAATAACTTTGATTTCTGTAAATGGTGGAGGTGGATTGGGAAGCTGATGCTCACACGGCAAAATGAAAATCATTAAAACAATCTGTATTTAGTATATTTGGATCCCTTGAAAGAAGAAGGCCAGCAGTAAAGTGCTGCTCTTGGGTTTTCGCTTCCACACTACAAAACATCACATCTCAGGAGAGGAAAAGTGTTTAGATATGTGATTCTTTGGATATTATGAAGTTGAGAAAACCTGGTTCTGTATCTCACTGTATCTTTATCTGAAATATAAATGCTAAAAGGGTCCTCAACCTTTCCTACAAACTTAAAATATAGTTTCTACCTCAAGCCTAAAATGTCCCCAAAGAGACTGCCTGGCCCTTTTTTATACTGGTTAACCTTTGCTCTAATACTACCCCAATGAACTCTACTTTGGTAGGCAAATAATCTCGCTATGACAAAACACAGTCAACTTCCACCATGAAAATTTGGCATGTTTCAACCATGGCCTCAAAAGGTATCTAGTGAAGTACTGTACATAAGCAATGAATGGGTGATTTCTAAGCACAAAAACAACTTAAGCAGTTTTATGATAATGATGGGTTAGGCTACAGCACAAACATAAAGAAACAACACTTCTGTGGAAGAATCTTCCTCCTGCCTTCATTCAGTAGACGAACATAGTGAAAAACTGAAAAGTTAAGGGACTTGCCCATGGCAGCAGCAACTGATACCAAGACCAGAAGCTGTAAATCTGGTTATAGTACTACAATTGACAACCACACTCCTTCCTACAGCATGCATATTTTGACTGCTCAATGTCCTCCTACTCAACTTCAAGCACGTATTTATAGAAGCAAATAAGAACTAAAAAAGTTTTTGGAGCATTCCCTTAGATAACATACACAAAGCAACTCTCCCTCCCACAGGCCTTTCCTGCTTTCGCAGACTGTATTCAAGTCACACCTACAATGCGCTTGCTGTGTTTTAGGCATTACTCATTACTGTTTATTTCCAGAAAGCGTCTCACTAATTTATCTGAATTTGGTTTCAAGACATTGGTTGTTTCTGCATGTAGGCAATCTCCTAAATTAGTTGCTTTTCAGTTCAATTTCTCATTATAACATATAAGTAACCTATTTATTTAGCTACAGACCAATTCCATGGTAGTATGCCTACTAAGTTATGGAGCATTTTGATGTGAACTGAACTTGTGACCTCCAGTAGGACTTTTTACTCCAGTAAACCATCCAGAGAAGTAACCATTCAAACAATTAAAAAAATAATTAGCTTCCCATATTTTCATATTTTAATAAAACTACAGACACCAGTATGCACACACAAATAAAGTCCAAAGTAATTTAAATTTTGGAGAATATAGAATCACTCTCGTTACACATACAAAAGAAAGAAAAAAATCCAGCAAAGGAAGTGCCTACAAGACACCAAGTATACCCACCAATGATGTCAAACCTTCGTTGTCAACAACCCAGTCCTCCTTTTCGGCTAATCTCTTTATATCTGTAGGACAGAGTAATAGGGGAAACATGGGATGGGGGGTGGGGAGAGAAGGTATAAATTTTAATTATTAAAAACTCCTTGAACTTGAAAAGAAACCACAGACACTGGAACTGCAATTACTAGGCATACAAGCAAATAGCTCTACAAGCTTCAAAGCCTTCAGTACTCTCAAATGACTAAGAATGGAACTCACACATGGTGTGCTGCTGACACCACAGAGAAGCACATCTATGATACATGGCAGGACTTGCATGAAGCACATCGTTTACTGGAAAGCTTAGAATTAAAGGAATATTGTGAAGGCTTTAGGTTTGTTTTTATTTTGTAAATTTTTAATCACAATATAAAATACTTCAACTAAGAACCCAAGTCTCTAGTCTATAACGCTCTAGCTCTTACTTAAAAAGGAAAGAACAATTGCCTAGCATTTTAGTAAAGACAGAAAGGGTGGCACATAATTCATATTCAGAACTATAAAAGAGGCACAAGGGTCAAGGATACATGCTGCTAGATTTTCTTCAAAAGTACATGAATGCAATATGCAAAATGCACTCTCTTCCATTACCCAGAAGGTGTTAATTTATACAGGGTTACTATACAACTATTTATTGGGATGTGAATCCAAAACTTATGCACTATAAAACCACAATTCCTCTATGGATGGTGTGCATCCTGCATCCTCACTGTATTTTGGGTGTAACTGAAGTATAAACAGAACAAAGATGAACTGTGTGCAGTTTGCGGGGCTTTGACATACAGTTTTCCCACATGGAAATTGCTCATCAGAAGTTCCTGCACATCATGAAACTCCCTTTTAAATTAACAAAAATTTCAGTGAATTACCCTCTTTTCTAAAAATCCAAGCAAAGGGGATAACTAATGCATGCTGAAAGGTATCTTCAAAATCTTAGTGCCATCTGTAGCTAAATTAAAAAGCTTAGTTATAGTGTCATACTCTGCAACTCTCACAGAGGCTCAGTGAGGATAAAAGGCATTAAGGGATTGTGCAGAATAATACTCTGTTCACTTTCCTACTTAATTAAATTGACATTCTTCTAAGGGTTTAGATTGCACTGGTTAGCCTTTACATGCTTTTGTGGCTGCTCACTTTTGCATTCTGTTCTTAGCTAATACAAATATAAAACTCACCAAATTTCTTTCTCATATTTCACTGTTCATCAAATTCCAGTCAAATACATTCATGTAAATTCCCTGTCTAGTGTGGCATTCACATAATTTCTCTTTCATGACCTTTATGACCAGTGACTACATATGGGAGGGAAAGAACACAAGTTGCCTCTCAGGGCCAGTGTGTGTATATGGTGTTTACCATAAGACAACAAAAAAACCCCCCTGTGTGTGGGCAAGTTTATCGTATTTGAAAAGCTAAAGTGCTCTCATGAATATTTTAACTACATAAGAATATTTTAACAACCTATGCCTTTGGCAGTTAAAATGCCTTAGTCAACTTAAAACACGCAGCAAGAGAAGAGACTGAAGTTTGTATCAGCACTTTACTCATATTTCGGAGATATTAGAGAGGTGAAATTCAAGTCCAGGTGGAGCCTTTTTGACTTATGTATTGCAGATACAGCTACTTCTGAGATACATTTATGTAACTCCATGAGAATATCCATTACCTTTTCTTTCACTCGTTCCCCAATAATAAGAGTTTTTTCAAGGGCCCAATAAACCTGATCATGTGCAGAAAAAGATCTCCACTATCTTAAATACATTCCAGAAGTAAAATTTTCCTTAGTAGGCAAAGAACAAGAAAAAGGGGCCCACAGATAAGGCATGCAATGCAACAGTATGGAATGAGAGTTATGATACAAGCAGGCCTCTTTCCTCTGGTTTGATGCTATAGCCGACACAGAGAATTGCTTCACTGATAGGGGATGGAAGCAGCGGCTGAGGAACACTGCTGTTATGGCTAGACCAAAGAGAGCTACATTATCCAGCAAATAACACATACCAGCATCTCCGTGGATCTGCTTTCTTTTGATTCAAGAAAGAAAAGTATGAATTGCTTGTATGAAAAAGTAAGGTGTAGACTACCACAAGAGTTTTTCCTACACAGAATGTGTAGCCAGCAGTGAGAACATGTGGAGCAGAAACTCTGCAGCCAAACAAAGAACTGAGCTATTGCCATGATACAACAAGTAGGTAAAACCAGCAATACAACAGATTTTTTCATCATTGATCACATATTAGATCTCTCTGGACTGTGCTGGGGAAGCTATGTAGGTAGTTCAGAGACTGGATAAGCCAAGGACTGTCAAGAAAACGACTGAGAGCTAAATACTTTCTTCCTTTGAAACAGCAGGACATCTGAGGAATCATTCACAGCTCCTAGACAGAGGAATGTCAGTCCAGTAAGACCATCCTCATGTCACGATTAAAAAATCTCTTACACCATCAAGAAAAAACAACTGAACTCAATTGTGCTAAGGGATGAAAAGCAAAAAAGGCTTTCTCATACTTTATGTGAAATCTGAAATAGTGACAATACTTCACAGAGTTTTAAGGAGGCAAGACAATGTATGAACTTACTCAGCCAGTCTGTTTAATATTAATGCAGAAAAACAATGTTAATTGTGAAATGGGATTTAATAAAACAAGAGCCAAGAATACAATTAATATCAATATTGTAACAAATACACCACAGTAACTAATGATTTGTTGTCACCAAAAATTTGAAAATTTGCTTGATATAGCCACCTATGCTTGGCATACTTAAGCCTAGAGTAAAACTCTTAGCCTATACAAAATCATATGCTAAAGATTAAAAGTGACTCAATTGTAATATTAAAAAGCCCTAATTTTTTTTAACAGAGGGTAAGTAGTCTTTTGGGAAAAAAAACCCATGGCCCTGCTACGAGAATTAGTAGATCAATCTGCCCCCATTTTAGGAGATACATTTATTTCTAGGAGATCTACTTTACCGAAATGTAAGTTTCAGAGTTGAATGCAAGACAGCAAGAAGAATGTCCTCTAATGGCATAGTCACATTAGATTTAGAGAATGTTTTGCTGGCCTTCACAATCCAGACATTTATGCCAAAAGTGTACACAGCAGGAAACCCTGGGGATCACAATGTTAGTAAAAAGCCCTGGAAACTACACAACTAAAGTACTTTATAAAGGGNCTTATTTAATTCTTCATGTTATAGAAAACCTCAAGAAAGAGAATGAATTATATTTCCAAGATGGAAAAGCTGCATCGCAAAATGAATCACTTGTGTTGTAGAACTGTCTCAACCCAAAAGAAACAAGTCTAACCTAATTTATTTATTAGACTGAGGGAAGAAAATACTTATAACTTATTTCTGGCAGAAAAATGAAGTATTTTGAGTAACTCTTGTGAGAGACTACAGAATCAGATGAGTCCACTGCCACTACAACATCCGTAATAAACCCAGTTATCTATCAGACCATGGTTTGGCCTAATTAGGGGCACAAAGAATGACAGTGAGCAAGGGGACCTGCAGCCCTCTATTACCTTCAGCTGTGTGTTGTAAAGTCACGATAATGCAACGTACACGAAGGTCCAGAATAAGATCCTGGATGATCTGAAGCATGTCATTGGGTATCTCGAGTGCAGTAAGAGACTCAGAACTAAGCCTGAAAAACAAATAAAGTTACATGGAAGTGTAAATCTGAAGGTTTTTTAAGCTGATATGACTACACTGAATTTTTCAGACATTTTCTGCATATATAAATACAACAGCTACATTCTCAGTGTTTCTTTGAAAACCAATTATTCCCTTCTGAGAAGAATATTTATTTAAATAAGACGATTGTAAATGTAGATTTTTCTCTAAGATTACAATAATGTCATCACAGCAACATGCCACCTTTTCCCACTGTTTCCTTGTACTTCCCTGCTTGATCTTCTATCCTATGATCCAAGAATAATTTTGGAGCAGAAGCAACTATTTTTTTGGTTTTAGATGAAGGCCTAGGTCAAATACACGATCCACAACTGGGTTTCTGAGATATTTTTTACTTGCATGAAAACAGTAATAGTGATTAAGCTGCCAGAAATGGTGATGTGGCTGCACATCAGATTGCTAAGAATATAGATATTCAAGGAGCCATAATACAGCTACTGCACCATATGCAGAGTAAATTAATTCACTGTTCTGCTTCCAACTCTGACCAGGCACAAAACACTGGTACTACAGGTGAGGATGGAGACATTAATTTCTGGTTTTTTTGCTTTAGAAATAGTAACACAGTAGCTATTTGAAAGAATTAGCATTTTAGCTTTCAACCAAAAAGCTGCAGTCATGCTCAGACTTAGTCAGGGGCACAGAGGGATGTTCACTGCTTTTATCCAACTCCTGGATATGTAAGCGAGGACAATTCAAAGGCAGCCACTGCCATCTGCCCTACTGCTAATACTGAGGAAAGAACAGGTAATAGAAAGTGCCAAGGTGGAGGAACAGGAAGGCACAAAGCAAACAAGCGGAACATTTCCAATCATCCACCTGTAGGCTCCAGTTCCATACCCCTTGTATTGGGCACAAACCACCAAACCCTCACCATTAACCAGGCTGCTCTCCACCCAGCACAACTACTGAATTAATAGGTTAGAAAAATCTGTACTATCTCAGCCAGTCAGGAAACAGAATGTAAATATCCATCTGTGAGAAATTTAAGTTACTTTAGACTGCACAGAAGCCCTGTTCTTTGGAATTGCTTCCATTGAGCACACAGCTGTCACATCTCTTAAGATCATCCTTTTTCTCTTATAATACACCCTAACAGATACATACCTTTCACACCTTTATAGAAAGGCAAAAGTCTTGCCAGCAATAGCTCACTTGATTGCATAGTTCTAATTTATTCTCTGGAACCTATTCATCCCGGGCAGTGACAGGATGGGGTACAAGAGAAAGACTGCGCTACCACTTGCGTGATATACACAAATATGTATGTGTGATATCAGCTGTGTGAGACATATAAACGAGCAGAAACATTAAGATCACACAGATGTAACGACAATTCCTTGTTATATAATACTGTGAGTTTTATCACTCTCAAATACAAGCAGCAAATGGGAAATCATTTGTAAGATGACAGAAATGAGTAAAATTCTATCATGTGCTTCACAATGACTTTTAGTTACAAACTGTGAAAATCAGGCTTAAGCTATTACATAACTTTTCAACAAATAAAGGCCTAGACAATGTGTAGACTCCTCTTGGGAACAGCCCACCTTCATCATTAGTGAGTCACAAAAATTTTGTCAGACTGTCAAAGTGTGGGGGTTTGAAAATTAACGAACTTGCAGTACTTGCATAAACTTCTGACCTGGTCATCACAGGTCAGGACTCTATGATGACATGTTCCATTCCTCTTCTTCAGATGACCCTTTTCTTCTCTACTTTTGATCACTTTGCAGTAAAGTCTAGCCCACTTTGCTCAAGTGCCATCACTAAGAAAACAAGGTGGGGAAAGGAGTAGGAGGGAGAGAGGATTTCCCCATCTCTCAGTTCAGTTGTTCATTACAAGGCTAGTGCCCGGAAAGCAAAAGGAGATTCTCTGAAAGAGAGTCTACATACAGTCTTCTGTAGCCTCAGCCTGGATCTTATCTCAGACAGCAGGAGCACGGCCAACCTTTATAGAACCGTTGCTTACAGTTCCAAGCCAGCATTACAGATGTGCAAGTGCTAAAGTCTAGAATTTTATAATTTAAGTCAAACTCTGGGCTTGCTTCTCATAGAAGGGCAACACTGGCGCCCCTTAATATCTTTTCTTCAAGTCAGTTCCTTCTTAAATTCAAAGTATTCCATAAAATTCAGCCAGAATAACAAACTTCGCATGGAATTATTTTCCAAGGTGGTTACAGTAGAGATAATTTAAGTAATAACAGAGTGAGAGAAAGTGTTAAACAGACTTGACAACAGGTGTGTATCACGCCATCCGCACTAAGAATATCTATACATGATTATACCCCTTTCTTTTCTTTTCTTTTCTTCATCTGTGCTTTGCCTATTACCTGCTTTGAAACCTCAAAATAAAAAGTACAATATCAGACCCAGGTATTACTCAAAAGGAGTAGTTACTTTTCAAAATTCTTGTGGGCCCCATAGACAAATGCAAGCTAATTCTGTATACCAGTGAGCAATTCCGTATATTAGTGAGTAATTTTGCAATTAATGAAAAGTACATTATTAATTTTACAAAAAAATGTAAGCCGAATGACATTATAAGCAGGAGTATCACCTTCCATTAAACAACTGTAATAGTAAATCATGATCTAAGAATAACTCCAGTGAAAAGCATGATATTTTCACCCATTTTGGCAAAGATGGGAAGACATGTAGCAAATGCAGCAAATAATTGCTTTCTATCCTAAAGAATCAAATTGTGTTTCATTCACTGACTGTCTATGCTCCATGCTGTGCCAGGCAAATACTTTGTTCAAACTTTTTCATAAGATGCTATGGGAAAAAATGAATACATTATTACATAATAAGACTATACCATGAGACATCGTTAATTACACTTGCACACAGAATCCTGAATCTGACATAAGCAATTTTTTTTTGCAATCCTATTTTTGAAAATGCTAACATTCTCAAAATTCAGGGTGTTTAACTCAATGAACAAAACAGTTTCTCTTAAAGCACACATATTCCATGAATAGAATGATTTTATGCTTCCAGAGATCCATTTACCTTACAGTCTGGATAACATGTGTTAGCCACTGGCCAGAAAGTTCAGATTTCATCTCCCAGCCACCATACTGTCTTAATTCTCCTTCTCTGAGGCTGAATGGAAGCAAGGCTCCACGTATAAGTTTTACTAGAGAGTGCATCACTTCTTGAATCATTTTCTGCATCAGAAGAAAGGAAAGAAAAATCAAGGAAAAATCTCTACCAAGATGCTTAAGCAGCCATGTACTTGCTATATACAACAGGTAGAAATGTTAGATTTACAGGTGGCTCCATGTGGTAGAGAAGAGAGGAGAAGGAGGTATGAGGGCACACAAATTATTTAAGAAATCTTATTTTTCACGGTGACACTAAAGTATCTTGTGATGAAGGACAAATGAAAGAAATTAAGGTTCTCCCCACCACATCTCCCCCAACTACTTACCTTGAAATCATTTTGTCTTTGCCTAGCATTTTTCTTCGATCTTTCCATTTGGCCAGATTTTTCAGCAGTCTTGTGAAAATGAGAAAATTGAAAAGTGTAAGTATCTTATAACCACTGTTAAAATAATTCTGAAAAAGGGGGTTTCAAAGTGAAGAAGTGAAAACCGATGATTTCATGATGTAATTATAAAAATGAACTCAGGGCATTTCACTAAGCAAAGACTATATGTATCTCAATAAACTCAACTTACTGTAGGTAAGTACTCTAATGTTTAATTCTGAGGAAAAATGTGTGCTTAAGACAAAGTCAGAAACAAGCATAAGAGTAGCTCAAGCAGTACAAACTTCCTGAGGTTAAAGTTTTCTAACTGCAGTGTTTGTGAGATCTAAAACATATACAGTCCATTTGTGCATCAAGTTGACATGAAGAAACTGTATTTTTTTAGCATGGAAGCTGACAAGAGAAAGACATCAATGTGAAGTGGGAGAAAATTTTTGGAATGAAGGCAATTTGGAAATGCATGATGAGAGGGGGAGGGTTGCAGGGCTTTTGTTTGGTTTAGGAACAGTATTTTGTTACAATGATCTTTAAATAATTCAACTAACTGTAAAAGAGACTGCAAAATAAGCAGCATCTTTATTGTCACTTCTTTGAGAACAGAGGAACATGAGTACTCGTTGCATGAGACAGTTACAGTTGAAGAAAAACATGATTTGACTAATAGTCTTCCTGTTTGCAGTTCTACACTTCTGTGGAGAGTACTGAGATCTCAGTAGAGTAAATTACATTGAAAAAGTGATTTCAAATCTTAGGTGAAGTGCAGATGTCGAATTTTATACTTAGAAAATCTCCCATTTTATATTTGTACAGCAACATCTACTGGACAAGAAGTGCAATAACATGAAAGGAGTGTCCTCAAAGACAATCAGTTTACTTTCAAATAATTCATTTGAAATGGTGTGTTTTTCAAAATCCTTCTTTAGTTAAACCATTTAAGATTCTTAAGATAAAATAAATAATTTGAAATGAACAAAAATTAGAGAAAAATTACACTGTTTAACAGTTTTTGGAAGATACATAGCTATAGAATTCTTGTATGTTAAAGCTCTGAATTATACCATTTCAGACAAGGAGAACAACCTTCAAATTATTGCTGCATTTAACTCCCACTTCGCCCTTCTAAAGCATTAAAAAGAAAATAGTTGTATTCCTTGAAACTTCAGATAGCAACTTTAAATTCACATTGGTTTACAGCTGGATTAAACAGAGCAATTCATAGATCTTTGATACCTTTTTTTTTTTCCAGTGGTTTTGCTGAAGACCAGTTTTAAACCTTTCCTGCACAGACAGACCAAAACTGTCTTGTGGTAAGATCAACGGTTACTACTCACATTTGTGACTTCACCTAGAGTGATTCAAAGAACTCAACTTTTCAAACTGTTGAAACACCACATACATCTTAACTGACAATATTTTAAGGCATACAGCTAACCTTTCAGAACTGAAAAGAACCCTGCCAAACCCATACAAACTGAACAAAATAAAATACATCTTGAAATGCAAATGCAGAGATTTTCTTTCTACATTTTTAAAATGTCTTGAAGACTTAATTAAGCTAACTGAAATAACCCTGTATACCATTTTTTATAGAATGTTTCTTTAAAAAAATGTAGCAATTGTCCTGCTTTCTGAATGATGACAAATGGCAAGCAACATGGTAAAAGAATTTTCTTTGTGGACAATTAAAATCTGTACTGTTTCTGACAGCACAACACAAACTTTCAGTCTTGAATGCACTATGATGACAGATATTCTTAAGTGCTCTAGAAGTCTTCCAGCTTTTGTCACCCCCTCCTCTCACTCATCCTTAATTGACTGTGGCATGCTGAACACACAGGAGGAATAGATTCCTTCCTATCTCCCCAAGAACTTGTGGGGCTTTGTAAGTACCAAAGGAGTGGAAGAAATCAAATGTACGGGGATTAATTTCTCAGAAGTTCAGAATTAGGCTCAAACATAGAAGAGTATATGTACTTTACAGACTAACAACAAAACTACCTCTTTTGTTTTTTTAACACACTGAAACAATGTTTTGTTCAGGCAGGACAGAAGATCACTACATTTTCCACTTGCAGTCATTTTCATCAGCAGGATTTCTAAACCTTGTTTACAGTTCAAGTCTTTGTTTCTCTAGATACTGCTTTCTATTACATTGTATACAGAAAAAAAAATCACAGTAACTGAACAGGTGAATTTGTTTAATTTTCCACAGTACTGGTGTCAAAAAGAAAGGTTGTCATTTCCCCTATGAAATAAATTATTTTTGTGAAAGTCAGCAGTACTAAGGTTTATTCTTGATTTCACTTTCTTCACTGGACATTATGTGTAAATGGAATATCTTTTGATTTTTATCATGTAACATGAGAATCACACATAGCATCTATTTCACTGAAGCGATAATGCTCTGTACATTGTGTTCAACATGTAAAGGGCTATATTACCTATTAGTATAATCAAATGAAAACAGTATATTGATTTATAAGCAGCAGCAATAAATAGATAAATTAATTTTTTGGTTAGAGAAATGGAAAATAACGTAAGCTTCCAAATGTTCTTTGTCAAAGGCTTTTGTTTTTTCTCCTAAAGCTGCAAAGAATAGTAGATAGATGTGATGACTTCAGAATTTAAACACAGCAGAACATAGTATACTACAAATTAATTAATTTATCAAAAATTAATTTTGAGAGGTATCCTTTCAAAATCTGTTAAGTGTATGTGTATAAAAACAGCGTGTCTTAAATCATTACTTTTGGTTTTCCCCTTCTTCTTGGATTATCAGGATTATATTTGCATGACTTGGAAAAATCAGGTCATCTGAGCAAGAAGGAGTAGCAGTACAGGTAGTTGCAGCTGACTAACCTTCCAGACTACACTCCCTGTAACCTGTCCCTGAATTCTGCTTTGTGTCCTTGGTTATTTCGCAACTCTAGCCTTGAACTTAACCTCACTTCCAAATACTTCAGACTGCAGAAATGAGTACTCCTTTTCCAATGAAAGGAAACAATATCTTTTCTGTATGACTCTGCTTTTTACATATCTCTACCCTTCATGCAATGTGCTATTTCTTCAGATCACCAGTGAAGGGCCAGCTATGAGTAAGAGGTGAAAGTATACAGATATTATTGAGTCCAGCAACTGAACATAGCCACAGCCACACACACAATCCCCACTGTCAGAATTTAACATAATTCCACTGTGTGCCTATGTTCTTTTAAAAAGAAAAACCTCTTACTAAAATAAGTCGTTACTTCTACCAGTGAAACATAATACTTCAAACATAATTATTACAGACCTTTGTTACTTGTAAGTCCTTTATGGAAGAATATATAGAAGAATCCATACCTCACTGAATAAACTTCCATTCACATAAGAAACCCAGAGCTTCCAGAAGTTGGGCAGCTGACTTACAACAAGTTTTGTCAACTTTTCAACAAATACAACTTGCTGAGGAGCTTTGTATCGCCAAGCTAAAAGGGGGAGAGGGGATGGGAAAAGCAACATTAGCATTTTTTCAAGTAACGACAAGAATTTGCTACTATCTTGCTGCTGCACTGCATTACACAAATGACTATACAGTATATATAAAACCTTTCAGGTAAAAATAAAGAAAATTAAAGCCCAGTCTATATATGTGTACACAATTTGTACACATACAAGCTCTTTCTTCTCCTCTTGTATGCTTACAAGGTGCCAGCACTATTACAGCATCTACAGAATAGTTTCCCTTATGGGGATATCTAAGGCAATCCATCTAAAAATCCATTCAGACAGTCTGCTGTCTTCAAACCCCTCTAAAATGTACAGTAATGTGAAAGCAATCAAGAATTAGAAAAGTTTCAAATGAAATCTTGGCAACATAAAACTTTTTTCAGTTTCCTCTGCAATGGGAGAAAGGGGGTAAAGAGAAGGCTGAACAGAGGCAGAAGTACTCATTAACAGAGAAAAGAAACGAAACCATGTGAAATATTCTTCCATAACCACCTATGTTCTCCACTGAAACCTTCATGATTACAATGGTTTAACAAATCAGGGTATTAGCACAACAAGGATAAGAGACTTGTATTTCACTTCAGGAACTACTGTCTGCTTTGGAACACTTGGACAAAGAAATCATATATTTTTTGAAAAACCCCAAAACAAATACCCAAAGCCCCCAAAACACTTTCAAATAACATGTTTATTGATGTGGTGGTTTTTATGTATAAACTCAGGTCTTGTACAATTATAAATTTAAAAATACGATATCAGCCTATGTAACACTGTGGAAATGCAGAAAAATGTTGCATGAAATAGCACTTACTGTATCTACTTTGCTACAGAATGTTGCCTACACACAACAGGAATTCACCAGTTAGGCAAAAATAGCTGCCTAATAGCACATTACGCACTAGTAGGCTTCAGCAGAGCCTCACTTTTATTTTATTGGTAGACAGTATTGAATCCCCTTGAAGAACAGCATGCCTTCAGCAGCTTCCATTTGTCAAGGTGTGGATCACATATTACTCCATTTCTTTACTGGAGAATTGAACATCTACCCTATCCTCCTCTCATGGCCAAAAAGTTTAGGCATTTTGAATTAGTATTTGAAAATAAAATTGTAATGGAAGCCCAAAATTTGGAAAGAGTGTCTGACATAACTCAAGTGCACCTGTACTGAGAGTGATGCAATCTGTTTAGGAGGCGGAAAATGCCAAAGCTCAACTAGCAAAGCTCCTAGTGCGGACACAGATAAAACACTTTCACCAACTTGTTTCTGATGGCCAGAAAACTGGTCTATACCCAGTGGCAGAAAAACTCTTTTCAACAAGCTGTGACGGCGTCAGGAAGCTAAGCCAACAGAGCTATAGCAGCAGAGGCTCTGTAACTTCAACAAACCCCAAGTTCTAATGAAAAAAATTCAGTTCCTTTGAGAAACCACTTCATCTTTGCCAAAAGCTCCAGCACCAATCCAAGGTTATAACCAGGGATGTCTGTTGGTAACTGGAAACATACTGGCAAGATTTACTTCATCTATGAAATTCTTTTTCCCTCAAGGAAGGCTATTTTAAGCTTAGTCCCAAGCATGCAGACAGCAGATACGTCTTAGAATAAGCTACTGCACATTGTATCAAAAGGTTATGGCCATAAATTCAGGATATTTTCAGTCTGTTGGTAGAGAAAGCGCTAATCTAGATTTTATTCCATTGATTCTATTATAATCTCTGCTATACCCCATTCTAAAGATGAAACTAGGGCTACTGTCTATAGTTTTCATATTCTCATGAACATACGCTCAAGCAAGAGCTGAATGTTATTTGAATGCTGCAGTTTTGAATTCATAATAATTTCTTTAACCAATATCTTGGACAATCACAGTCAAACATATTGGAGAAAAAACCCCCCAAACACACCAAATCACCAAAAAAGCCCAGAGATGCCATTCCTTAAATTTACCAAAAACTAAAAAGATCCACAAACAAACTGAAAACAGAACACATCACGGCACATTTGGAATGGCAGCTCTTGCACAGGCATCCTAAACTGTACATTTGCTTTGTCTCTCCACTCAGAGAAGAACAAGCATGGCAGAGCTATCAGTGGTCATGTGCACCTGAGCACCAAGGAACTCAACTCAGAGGCAACTCATTCTACCTCTAGGAAATTGGGATGGATTATTATAGTGCTCCAATTCTCCAGTTTTCCTCAGAATCTTGGTTTAAATTGGTGTCTACAGAATATGCAAAACTTGCTGAAATCTTACCTTTTTCAGTTTGTAAAAGGTAACAGACCCATAACTAAGACTAAAAGCAAAATAACTGAAGTGTCAGCCATATACGCAATTATGTCCCTGCTCATGCAAAAGAATTCAAACCACTTAAGAATAAACTGGATTTTGGGTGTTGCTTGCTACATTAAGTGTGGCATTTGTATTGCCCGTGGATGGCATTCAAAAACAACCAGTAGCTTAGTGTTTTGCTTTGTAACACTTGTTAACACCTCCATGCAAGGCTTTGGGCTGAGGAATGACAAGGGTAAAAGTAAGACAGCTATTCCAGTAAGGAATGATCTATTCTGTGAAAAGCATGTTTTCTGTCTCCTGTGATGTCACCATTGAAAGATTCCTGAGAAGAAGTTGTTTGGACAAGGGTATTGAGGACACTAACAACACAGAAGGCCTCAGCTGGTTGTGGACAGACAGACTGCTTGAGCTTAGTCAAATATTTTGTTTCTCTTTCTGGGTTTAAAGCATCAGGGAGCCAGATATGTGAAGTCATACAAGGTGCAAATGCAAGGAGAACGATCTTAGCAAACACACACAAAAGGTATAACAAGCAAAATGTAGTAGGCAGTAGGTGGCTATGCATGCAAGAGAAAAGATCTGGTTTTATAGAAAAAAATACTTTTACTACCTTAACTACATTCTTAAGAAGCAAATTTTGAACTTGAATTTGAATTGTATGAACTGCTCTTTGCTTGCAAAAAACATGGAGGACTTCTTTAGTAAGCAACAGTGATGTTTAAGAAGAAAGAATTCTATTTTCGTAACAATCCAAAATAAACACACAGAGTGTGGGTTTTTGTTTGGGCTTTTTGACTACACCACACAGTGTACAGTGGCGGCTGGATCTTTTTTTTCAAATAGAACAGATGCCTACCATCATCACGGCCAGACTGAAAGCTGCTGCCCCTTTTCAGTGAGGCAGTTTGACTGAGGTGGCCGATCGGCGATGGACGCACGTCACTGTCCAGGTCCAGCATGGGGCTGTGGAGCAATGCATTGCCTGGGCAGAGGGGAAAAAACCCCAAAAGTTAGAATAATTTTGCATATCAGTTGACATGAAATTGCAAGCTACATGTGGAATTCTTATTTAATTCAGTGATACAAATGTTATCTTGCAAAAACATTTTTAATCTTGTTTTATTGAGACACTTTGTTCATCTGTATCAATGCTATTCAATACTACCACTACTGAGTCCTGTAGCAAAGCCAAAACCACAAGTACCACAGGGAAAATGCCATTCTTTGGTCTGTATCTTTCTCTGTTTTTAATTAATGCCCCACAATTAGTTGCTTGAAAGCCATGGATAAATATGCCTTTATGCCATTAGTGATGTTGCCCATGCTTTTTTTCTGGTGTATGTCCTAAATGCACGTTAACAACAGCAGAAGTTTCTTTTGTGTCTAGCGGAAGCAGTTAAAGGCAGAATGTTCAACTATTACTCAGCTGTTTTGCCTCTGCGGAGTTCAGGTAGAGAGAGAATCCATCCACCAGGAATCAGATGAACTAATGGCATGTTTCCTTTGTAAATGTCCTTATTTATATGTAAGTACAAACCCACAAAATATTTTTCAGTGTATCAAACAATTATTTTTAACTTTGGGTGTCTGTCCACATGTAGGTCACTATTCACAAGTCTAAGCAAGGATCTAATCTGATGGAGGTGGATACTTGGAGTCTAACATGCATTTTGAAAAATAACCATATAAGAATAAAAGGACTATGATAATTTTTTAATGTACTATGGCACTGTCAATAACTTTTTTAAAGTCTAAATTGCAGCTTTATGCATTTCACCTTATAGAGACAGTTCTGAAAGTAGTTATCAAAAACTATTTCAGCATTGCTCAACTGAGCTATAACAAGTAAACTTAAATGAATCAAAATTCACAGAATTATAAAACAGCCCAGGTTGGAAAGGATCTCAGAAGACCAAGTCCAACCTTTCATGGGAAAGGGAGCCAGGATGAGATTATCCAGCACCCTGTCTAGTTCAATGTTGACAACCTCCAGTGATGGCAACTTTATGACGTCACTGGGGAGCTTAGTTCAGTGATTGTTCTCAATGCAAAAAAAAATCTTTTAATCTTTCCCTATACTGAGATGAAACTGCCCCTGGTAATTAATGCTGAATTTTGTAGTGAGAATCCCAGCATTTGAGTTTATACTGTTGATCTATTCCACTGATTATTACCTACATTCACTTAAAATAACATGAAGGTCACAAAGGATGACCACCAGCTGTAACACTGAAATACTCAGATTCAGGAGTAACACAAAGCAAAAACTATTCACATTTATTCTGGTGTCAGAGCAACATGGCAATAAAGATATATCTAATCCTTTTACTTCAACAGCTGGGGCTTAAAGAGCAATATAAAGTATTATGAAACTTATCACAAACTTCCAATAGGTGACAGTATTGGGTTTTACTTCATTTTGAAAGAAGTGCTTTTTCTTATAATTCTTTACAGGCTTTTAAAGGAATTTCCTGTGGCCTTTCACTGCAGCATTATCATCACCAAAATAACTGCCAGTTCTTCCACTCACATTCTTACTGTTCATAGTGTAAGACACATAAGTAAATAGATCCAATTTGTTACATCATTCACAATTGTGATTGACACACTGCATTAACTGACGCAGTGAACTCAGCCCTCCTATCTTCAGGCTGTGCTATGATTCTGTTCACTATTTAACTCCTACACCACTTATTAAACACAACTCATCTTTATAACAGCTTTAAAACTCATGAGTTTTCAGCAACATAGAACCTACTGCAGTGATTTAAGTGTATTATCCACTCTCACCACAGACAAGATCTACAGTGAGTTTGAATAAGAATTTGTGGAAACATTTTTCCTTTTGAAAGAATTAAAAATGCACAATAATGAGAAAGCAAAAAAACCAAAGCTTTGCAGTAATTAGCATCCAGGAAAATAACCCAGCCACCTTACAGAATGAAGTAAAACCAAAACAAATTAATTCCTCTTCAGATTAAAATATATATCCATTATCTTACAGAAATTCTACACAGAATAAAAAGGAAATTGTAAATTGCCTAAGAAAATTCAAGTGTCTCAAATAGTTCCTGGGATTTCAGAAGCATTTGAGTGAGATTCAACATATTTACATTTTATTTGGAAAAAAAAGTATGTCAAGAAGGCTAAGTCAAAATTGTCACAGATTTAAAACATATTTTATTAAAAAAACACTGGCAAGAGTGTAGCAATGTTATTTTCATAAAAACTACAACAAAAAAAAATCCCTCTGACCTCTCTGCATAAAATTCAAGTTCTTAGCTTTCAGAGAGTGTGTTAATGTAAGGAATGTCTTGTAAACAGATGTCCTCTAAAAATGACAGTGCCAATTAAACCTCAGCATTAAGAAAAACAGACACACTTACCAAAACACCTTAATGTGAATTAGTTCAATTAAAACCACTTGCTCGAGGTAGCTGTATTGCTGCTGATGCACTAAGCCCACGCAGCCCGAATGGTTTATATATTCACCAGTAACAGAAAACATGTAAAGAATACTCTCTTGTTCCACCAGAAAAACCACATCATCAGTTTGCTGGCATACCAGGAAGAGAAAGTTTAACATGAACTAATTTCTTAATTGGTTGTCTAGCATTACAAGCAAGTATAACACAGCAGCAGGGAACTACAACAGCACATATACCCTCAGGACTAATAAACATCTGGACTACATTAGCAAAGCTGATCTTGCTTTCACCCTACCAGAAGATAGCGCTTCAAGACTGCACAACTAACACATAAATCTTGTAAAAAAAGTGAGAGTCAACTTACAAACAATTTTTCTTCTATCCCAACTCATTCCTTCTCTGGAGCCAGCAGCTTAAATTTAGCAGTGTAATGTAATACAATGAATTAATAGTAGTATGGACGGCAGACAATAATATTTATAAACCTAAATAAACTAACCAAATAATAATTTACTGCCCACTCAGCACTTGATTTGTGTACTATTTTTACATTCCTAGATCCTGAATGTAGAACAGCAACAATTTAAAGTTTTGAAAAATTAACTTTTTACTGTGCTAACAGGTTTTAAGAAGTATAAACAACATGAAAAAAATATTCCTGGTAGATCTTTACTTTTAAAAAATACACTGCATCTTTGAAGCTACGGAAGTATTTTTTTCCAAAATACTGCATCTACATGGAGCATTATCTGCCAGTGACTCCAGTGCCAAGTGTATACTTAACGAAGGAAACACATTAAAGACAAAACAAAAGTATAATTAACACCTTATTACATTTACAATTACATAATCATGAGAAGATCAAGTATGAAGTTTTAAGGATCTCAATACTGCTTTAATTTTATTTTTTAAAGAATTTTAGAGGGTTTCAACTTTTTGTGCACAGATATTTTGAAGCTGCACATTCAGAGGCTGTGTGAAATAAAAATATTTCAGTGGTTTCGTTCAATCTTCTGTTCTAGTGCAGTAAGATCTCACCAAAATAAGAATCTAAAGAACATAGTAAAAGCACAATTCTTTTTGATATTATTTCTCTAACTTTCTGTAAATCAAAAGCCACCTGCATTGACTCCTAATTGCAGGTTTACCATAGTATAGGGTACTTCTGTTTCTACAGCAGCTATAGCCCATGCACAAACCTTGACCCCAATTTTTGGATTGTTACCTGCAAGCTCTTGGCAAGCAGCGTGTTACAACCTCCATTAAAAAGACAACTGACATGAAATTTGCCTTAAATAATTTTTTTCAAGATATGCAAACCAGTCAATGATTTAAAATTTTAAAAGTTGCTTTACCTTCATGTTCTAAACTATTACCAAACTGAGTGTAAAAATTTTTCTGCAATATCCATTGCTCCAAAACTGCCTGGGTTTTTTCCCCCTCTGAGGTCTGGCAGGCAGAGGTTTCTTGAAGAAGTCACACATCTGTTGCCTCCCTCAATAATCCAGCCTCAGCTACTCTGCAATTCTGCCAGCCTGGTGCATCAATTACATGACTCCCAGTAAAGATTTTTACAAAAGCTACTGGTGATCAGGGGATTAACATTTTGCCAGTACTTCCTGCAGTGACAAGGAAAATTGTTAACAAGTGACCAACCTTAGGTTAAGTAATTTTTCAGTGAGATTTTCCATATTAAGTCAAATGTCAGCCATTACACACAGACTTGCTCATATGCAACACGTAGATGTACATACAACATATACATCATGTATATGAGCAAGATTAATTAAAAAAAAAATCCTACAAGACGTGCAACCAGGTGAATACAGCTACTGTGTTTTCTCCCCCATTAAGTATCTTACAGTGCTTTTTCTCACAGGCTACAATAGGGAGGGAAGGAAGGCTGATCTGTAGCCTCCTGGCTCTCTGAAGGGAGGCAGACTTCCTTACCAGCCTTAAACACCTTTGAACATTTTTTCCTGTGCACAGCGGGCCCTTGTCCTGTGCTACAGCCTGACCACCCACTGTTGCTTGTTGACCAAACACACAGTGCCTGGAGCCTGCACCGACACTACCAGGATAAGATTCCTTTCAAGGACACCGAATGGAGAATTTCAATTTGTCTAGGCAAGAAATTAGGCCAGCAGGAGAAATTACTGAAAAATTAACCTGTTCAGCAGATATATAACTGTGTTTTATTCTTGCTTAAGTACTTTTTCTTTCTAACTTAACATTTTATAGTGACGTAGAAGAAAATTGACTGTTTTTCTAGAAAGGAGATGAGCATGGAAGATTAAATTGATAGAAAAAAAAATTTTTGGGAGATATTTAAAAATGAAGGCTTTTTTAAATCTTAAGGTTAGTCTTCATGACTGTAAATGCATTTATAATGAAATTGTTTTTTGGTTTATTACAAAAAGGGTAACTGGGCCTATTCTAGTGGTGTTCTAAGTATTACACAGCCTAAGGATGTGCCTTATTGTCAGCCCTTCAGGCCAAAAAATTCTGAAACAAGAGCCAAGAGCATAAATAAAGCTCAGAACATAAATAAAAATTACTTCATTTTACTAGCTCCAACAGACATTAAGACCATCAGCACTTCTGGAAAAACTCACTTTAACTCAATTGCCTGAAAAAGTACTGAAGACTGGAGCAGACACAAAGGTAAAATTCTAGCTACTAAAGAGTTTCCATCTATCTCCATTGATAATAATTTTTAAAATTTCGATTTTAAGTTATCTTTGTTGCTTTTTAATCCCAATAGTTACTCTCTTTATAGTACTTTAATATTATTTAAAGTATTACATAAAAAAGAACACCCCCTGAACCTCTGAACATGCTGGATTCTACTAAAATTTCTAAATTACAGCAAACTTACAAATATAGATAGTAAAAGATGAAAATAAATCTGCTATTAATTTTTGTACTGATCAATTTTTATTCTCTCTCTCACTTTTTTTTTTTTTTAATTAATAACCCATTAAGAGTTTGCTTGACATCTGCTGTCAAAAGAGTATTTCTGCTATGGACAGGGGATGTGGTTTAGACATGAAATGGCTCCCAGCTGCAAGAATTCTTCTTCCAGATGTACAGTAAGCAAAGGCAATGGAAGAGAACCAGCTGCTAGGATAACAAATTGAAAAGGCCCTTTTGACACAAGCCTTGCCGGCCTGTCTGATCTAACAAAGATGGATCATTCATTGCAAGGTGAATAGAATCTCAGTGTGGCACAGAAGAAAAAGCAACATGGTCTAAGCATCCATTTCTCTCTTTCACACCAAGTACAGCTGCTGTTACTCTGGCACAGAAAAATCCTGCAGAGTTTTTTACAATATCTGAGAGCTGTGCATCATACTCAGTGCTGCAAAAATTATACTTTTTTCAGCAAAAAGAACTAAAAATATAATAATAATTTAAAAAAATCACAGTGACTGTGCTATCATACTCCTGTTTGGAGAGTTGGCTCCATATTGCGAACTTTAATAGGTTGTGTATTATATATTTTGTAAACCAAAGGGCAGTAGACAGATCACACTACAACCATGGCACTGTTTCCATTTACAGCTTTAGTTTCTAATCAGGTTAGCTATTAACAGGTAGCTTATTTGCAATAATATGAAATAAAATCTCAAAGATTTCCGTCACAGATGAGTGATCTAGGTCACTCAAAGAATCACCATCAAAGGTACTGGCAAAAGTGGTTTTAGTAAGAATTTATAGGAGTGAGACTTGACAAAGTTTGCAACAACTTGCTAAGAAATTAAGGATTTCTCAGCCAGTTTGATGATAACTGGATGGGAGTCCATACCCATTTTAGTTCAAAGGATCATGAAACCTACTAAGCCACTATTAAAGTCTAAGCAAATAACCACTGGCCACACAGAAGAGAGTCTTAACCTCCACAGCTTCTATCCCTGATACTCGCATTAAGAATCCCATTGCTTAACTCCTTTTGGCTATCTGCCCAATGCCTCAGGAAAAATTTAAATTAAACCTCATTTATTTACATTTATTTTCATGTCATCTTATGTCATTATGTTCTCCATGTTTCCTGCACTCCAACAAATCTGGGAAGCATAAACCATAGTGAAAAACTACAATTATGCTTTAATAATATAGGAATTGCCAAGTACAGTTACAATTTAAAAATATGTTAAATCTTAACTGAAGGAAACGATTTAGCATCCAGGTACCAGAACTGAAAGTCCCTAGATGTCTACAAATCATAAAATCAAAGGTCAAAAGCAGCAATTTGGGCTTTAGCCAATACAAGGCATAAAATACCAGCACAATTCAGTGTGTCATTCAAATATTTCTTACTAGAGATCTAATAAATACTGTTTTGGATGAGCATATGCTCTTCCATTGTAACCTTTATATTCATGGCTTGAAAAAATGCTCTTTGTCCATTTTTTTCTGTCTCATGCATCTCCTTCCCTTTAACATATCTACATACTAAGTAACAGCAGCAAACTGGCTTTACCTACTTGAAGTCCTCCCAGTGGACAAAACAGTGGGATATGACTAGATAGATAACACTAATTCATCTATGCTTCAGGAAAACTTCATAACCATAAAAAAAAAGCTCCTAAACAATAAAGGAGCAGAACTGCCTATTCCTTGAGTAAGGCAGATAGCATCTTAAGTTTTCTATTTAATGCAGTAAGTCCATATATTTACAAGCACTACTACATAAGCAGAGGTAGAGTCCCATATACTTCAAATACAGGACTTGAGAGAATTCTCCATCCTGTACCCATTGAAATAAATGCAACCAATTACCTAATGATCAGATTACTGCATCTATTATGATCAATTTCTATTATAATCAAAGGAAAGATTCAATTAAACAATTTACTGGTGGCAGTTGTCAGCTTTGTAAGTCACAATGCCAAATTACTTGACAAAGTTTAGCACAGCTGGGTATGCCCTTTCAGTTTTCGGAAATAATATTAACACAAGTTGGATTAACTGGAAACAGACAGTATTGGAAACACACAGCATTTCTGCTGATCCCTGAAACAAAATCTGAGAAAGAACTCCCATGATCATTACTGTCATGTAAACTTGACATGGTTTCTTCTTTCACGTTGCATCAGACATGGCACTATGCTATGATACTGAATGATACTTTGCATATCTAGGCCATCATTCCAATTGCTGAGTATTTCTTACAAAATGGAGTTCATATCTGATAATATACAAGCCCAGAGTTGTTGTTTTTTTTTTAAATTCTTGTGATAGTAGTAAAGGATTCACACTTAGATCAAATACATACTTAGATATCAACCTAAAACAAACATGTATTTAAATATATCTCTAATACACAAAGTTCTGATAACACATTCCAATACCTTGGCATCTAAATTAGCTCACTCTTGTCCTTCAATTTGGAGACTCTTGCAAGTTATTAACAAGAGGGCAATCATCAGGTGAAGACTCTAGAGAGGACGTGGAAAACTAGACTTACTTCTTGTCAGTACTGGGGACTTTTCCTGACTGCCATTACTATTGGCCCGGATAAGTCAACACCTCTTACAGATAATGGGAGAAAATGCTATTTCTATATAAGAAAATAAATTATTTCAGTCGTAATGACTAATGGGTCAGTCTTCTAGCTGTGTGGAGACAACTGGAACAATTTTGTCCCATAAAATACAGTGTTGACTTAGACTAGTGACTAAATTTGGAATAAGTGCTCCTTAGAATTTGCTTAGGATTTTTTTTTAGCTTGTTTAACAAAAAATTCCAGGTTAGCCTTCCCTTTCTGAATACATCATGGCCAGCAAATAAATTCTTTGAGAATAGATGCAGTTTGACAATCATCTGCAAAAATCCTGTCCAAAATGTCTAATAGTTTAAAAAACCCCAACCTTATCCAGGTAAGAAAAGCAGAGAGTTTGGCTAATTCCAAACCTATTTAAAGAGGTAAAAGTCGTGTGTAATGACTCAGAGCACAGTTCTCCTTTCAAAACTAATAAAATAGCAGCAAACTGTTTTGGCACAAGCTCAGCTGAAAGACGAAAAATTTTACAGAAACATAAAAATAGATACAATCTGCTACTGAGGTTAAAGTTTACTATGCTGAAAAGTTTTGACTCAATCAGTTTGAACCCACAGATTCAGCCGGCAAAAGAACTAAGGTAAGAATAGCCAGAAATAACTGGTGTGCTCAAGGTGGGACTACAATTGCTTTTTCCAGCATTCATAGCATGAAGACTGCCATCTGCTAGAAACAATGGAAACCTAAAAAAATTTAATGCTCTTTTCATTAGAATACCAGTCTTATGACCCACCTCTTTCTCCAAATGCTCGATAAACAAAAAGGTAAATCTTTTTTTGAAGCATGTGTTAAGTGGAAGACTTAAATGTTTGAAAATTTACTATTATTTTATCTTAAAAAGAGCCTAGCAATTTATGAACATATAAATAACATTTCTAACTTGTTTAAGTTGATTAGATCCCACAGTCTTGCATGACCAAACTGAGCAAATTTCCACGCTTTCCCTGTTTGAAAAGCATACACCTATTAAAGTAGATTAAAATGAAATGCCATGCCTCCGATCACAACCAGCATTTTTATACTTGGCAGTTAAAACCAATCCTTCTGAGTTTTCTTTTTAACTTCTCCCACCTGGTGTATGCCAAAATTAAAAATCTGTGGAAAGTAAAAATCATGCTTAGCAATTTTCCTTTGTCCTACTAGATACAAAGTGAGAAATTCCATCAGCTAGGATTGATTCTTGAGTATTTTAAAATCTCTACAAAAAACTATAATCAGTGGAACACCACATAGAAAGCTGTAAGAAAATGACTGGAATTCAATGACCTGTTAGCATTTCCTTCATATATGCAGAAAATATACCTATTGATACTTGCACTTGCTAGGCATTCAATTTATTTAAATTCCCTCTTCTGCAAGTCAAACAAAGCTCTATCATAACGGCCCCTTTGACATTAAGGCTGAGGTAAGCAGTTTTGTTGCAAGAAAAATATCAAACATGTTGAGATTTTTCAAGGGAAATCTAGGAGTTTAGACATATTTTCTACTCATTCACTGGAGCCTGCATATCAAAATTATATAGACTACTAAAACAAAAGGTCTCAAGTACTAAGTATCATCATGCCTCTATTTTTCTTGCTAAAAAGCTGGAGAATGGCCATGCAAGTGAGAGAAGAAGGAAGCCTAGAATTATTAACCATGGCTGTTCTCACAAGTTAGTTTTGCTCCTGATAACTTAATGTTGTAAGGCTGGTGGCTGTGCTTCATGAGGGCTTTTGACAAGGAAAGAAGATGGGGGGCGTAGTTTGGAAATTTCTGAATTTTGACCAAGATGCTAGGAAAACGGTGTGGCATTCCAGCTGGTTCCACAGCACTTCACACTGTGTAATGGGACAAAGATGGCCTGTGCACACTTTTAAGCTAAAACTTACTGACATTGCTGTCACAAGTGATGCACTCCGTGAACTCCACACCTCATGTCACAACCTGTGCAAGAGAGAGTTAAAGCCTCTGCAGAAAATTTACAGCACATTTCTACAGCAGCTCCAACTCAGTAAAACTTTTGTGGTTTCTCAGAATGAAATACCTTATTTGGCTTGGGATATGCATACATGAACACTAAACATGGGAGTTACCTATGAGCCAAGGGATGCCAGATTCCAATATGCCCATTCATTTCAGAACTGGCAGCAAACCCTGTAAGACTTCTTGAGAAACAACGCACTGCTCCTATTTCCTAATTTGAAAATCCAGTTTTCAGATTTTACGACTAGAAATGTCAGGCTAGCAGCCTTCCACCTGCTGGAAGGTTTTTTACATGTAGGCTAATGTGATAGATCATGTCAATTTGTAACTAAGTTGCTGCCACACCTGCAAGCAATACCTACACTATTTTTGAGGAGGAACGTTGTCAAAGACAGAATATAACCATGTATTCATATTGGTCTTAATAATAATTGGCCTAAATATCCCCTTTGTCCAGCTCACAGGTCTGTGCAGATTCAGTGTAACCTGAATTTTGAAACAGCACACAAAGAAAGAAGAAGAGGACTCCATAATACCATTCATACATGTCAAGGAATTAAGCATTATTCCACTGTGCCCAAATGTCCTGTGTATCCATATACTAACAGAATATGTTGTGACAAAAAAATCTAACCAGCAGATTCAGAGCATAATCCAAACTTCATATGACTTCGAAGAAATGTTTCAAGAGGACCATGGATAATGACTGAAATTTAATGCTTTTCCCATGTAAAGAGCTTTAAAGTCATAAATTAAGCAAGAAGAAAACTCCAACTGCTGTTTTGTTTCTATAACAGAGTAAAGACAAAAATTAAGTCAGTATTCAACTTCGTAAAAAGCTATCTAAATTGATGGGGAAAAACTAAAATTTCCTCTGTACACTAAAATCAAATAAAAGGCAATGCCAAATTCCTAAATGTCAAATATACCTATATACACATAAAGGTGATATAAAAATGTATCCTTGCCTTTTTGTTCTTTAATATAGCTCTCCTTACAGTTGTGCATGAGTTGCAGAATCCACTGATGTTGAGCACCAATGCACTGCCAAGCTGGGTCCCCAGGTGCATGAAGATCAGAGAGATATCTGTAAAATCCAGTCCAAAAATCACAGTTCTGACTTGACACTCTGAAGACCGCTTAAAAAAGACCAAGAAAGTACTAAGAAGTACTTTTTCTTTTTTTACATGATTTTAAGAATTCAAGAATAATTAAGATACCCTCACATCCACTGCAAACAGAAGTTTTGTGTTCTCCCTTCTTCAATAAGTGAGGCAAAATTCCACCAAAAACATTTTATAGAAACAAAACCCTTTAATATCATGTTAATATGTATTTCCAGTTGTGTCTCTAGTAAAGTATGCAAAAAACCAAACTCTTTATCTGCAAGATTGCAGTTCGGTGCTTTGGATTTGAGTGGAACCAGTGATAGCATCTCAAGCACATAAAACATAGTATTTTTCTTCCTACTGTATATGATTCATCATGTAATCTTAACAAGTAATTACAGAAGGAATTAATTTCTGGCAGCTGATTAATTTAAACACATGCATGCACAAACATATGTAAATCAAGCTGCTGGGTTGTCTTTTTGTTTGTTTGTTTTGGTATGGTGTTTTTTTGTCCACACGCAGTCTGAAAAAAATAGAGTGAGAGATAACAAAAAGGATTGTGGCTTCTAATTTGCAGAAGCAAAACACTGTCTGCCTTTAGGGAGAGAGGAGTATCAGAAGCCAGCTGTTGTGATTTTGAAGAGAACACAAAAGGAATGTACTCTCATGTATGGCATTCAAGACCATCTGACAACAGTACTTGCAAAAGAGTATTTTCAAAAAGTGGTAGCTGCTCCACTGTTTAAGGCACTCTGTTATATTCTGCATTAATCAGACTTGGGACAGATTAAAAGAAGTCAAGATACTTAAGGTGAACTATACTGATATATTACTTAAGCAGTCCAGAGAATGTTTACTCCCTCACAAAAGCTGTTTTACTGCAATAATACCTAATGTTAATTAGGGCTCTGTTGAATTCTGTCTTTTTTGACAAACGTCTGCAGCACTTGAACAAAAAATAAACTGTCAAAGCAGGACTGGTTGGATGGATGAGAAAATTACAGAGCTAACCATTTTGACAGGGTGACATTTATAAATTATGAGCTCAAGTCCTTTTCAGTGTTATGGGAGACCTTAGTCTTTTCTTAGGCACAAAACTTTAAAAAAAATTACCACTGGTCTTGAAATACATACATCTACTTGGCTGCTAAGTGCTGTGGTAAACTATTTCTAAACAGTATAAAATAATTAACAGTGTAAATACCCTAATACAATGAGAGGAAAATATTAATTGAAGCCTAATTAGAAACATTGAATATCTGAAGGAGAAAACTACAGTACTTTAGGTTTTGGTCAGCCTTCAGCTTCAGAGGCATACAAAACAAGTATACTAAGGAAGAAAAAACCCTTATAAAAACTGCAGGGTTTATGCAAACTATTTTACAATTTGGATTTTGTTAGTTTCATTTTTGCTGAAGTCCCCTGAAGAAAATTTACTTCATACCTTGCATTCAGAAAATTTAAACTAATATACCCATGTGTATTTAAAGTAGTGAAACTAATTTCTGTTGATTCATTTGAACTAAATTATTTCACATTCATCCACTCCCTGCTCTTCTTTATTATACTTCTACATGTGGAATATATTTGGTTACATTAACACAGTCTGCTTTAACATAGGCTGGGGTATTTTTAAAGATTCAATAGTTCAAGATAAGGGGCTAGAAAACCAAACACCTTAAAAACAACCAACCAAAACAACCAACCCCAAAAACTCAAGCAAGAAACAATAAAACACAGCCAACCAAAAAAACCACAAAAAAACACCAAATAAAAAACCAGAACCAGAGCTCATGTACATCTATGAGTCTTTCAAAGAATGCTTAGAAGAGATCCTAAGACCTGGCTTAGGTTAAGTAGCTGCTCTTTAAAGTTTTCAAGTGTCACAGAGAAAAGGAATAGCCAGCGCTGCCTTCACAGACACAAAACGTTGAACTATTAATCTTAAAAACCTATTCCAATTAATAGGCAATATTTTTGTAGCATCCAGAAGAATGAGGAGCACTCTACAGAAATGCACACAGGTCACTGTAGTCATAAACTTACACGACACAAAGGGACCTAAGACCCCAATGCCGTGACCAGGCCTGGTGCACATGCAAAACATTCAAGAGCTCATGCAGGTGTCCGAATTGTACAAATGCTTCCCACACAGCACATTTGGTCTGCTTTTTTTAGGATAACTGATAAAAATACTGAGATTGTCAAGACACACTAGGAGCTGTAGTAGCCTTCAAATCTCAAAAGCTTTCTAAATAAAGCTATCAAATGTTCCAGGGCACGCCAAAGTTTGGCACCAAGGACTGAAAGGTTACAGTCTACGTCAGCTCATCTCAGCAGCCCTACAACAGGCATAAGCTTTCTGAAAAACAGAAAATCTGTAAATGTAAATGAAAACTGGGCTACTGGTTCAGGTTCATGAAACAGAAAGGAACTTCATTGTTTAGCCTGAGCCATAAAAGAGCCATTACCACTTTCAAACAACAGAAAAATCTGGATTAAAGCCTCTCTGTCGTCTGACTCAGGAGGATTCCATTTCAACGTCAAGTCAAGCTAAAGTGTAAGACAAGTTGATAAGGAATTTATTTTGAGGGATGTAAACTAGGAGTGGTCATTTCAAACACAGCTTGCAATATGTCTGTTTAGAGAAAACAAAATCAACATGCTTTAAAGATTTAAAAAATTAAATTAAAATCTCAATTATGCTTCAATAAATTGTTCTCATTCAAGAACTGTTTTTCAGTCCTTCAATAAATGATCCAGTACCATTCCATGGCCATTATTTATATAATCAAAGAGTCTCAAAATACTCACAGCTTTAAAATCAGTATTTAAACCATAGTAAAACTAGTCACTACCCTAATTAGGAAACATTTAAATACACATTTAACACCTTATGTCTGATGAAGGCACTAGGCAAATGATTACCTTATATAACGTTTCTGATCATGCAATGTTGACGGAGTTTCAAGCAGCTTATCCAACAAAAGCACTCGTAAAGCTTCAATTCTGGTTTCAACTTCAGCATAATCTAGGAATAGGGAGCAGGAATAAATCCAATGTGTCCTTAAGCAGTGTCATGAACTGAAAATTATGTTATTTTCCTAGAGTATCAGACACTTCTGGAGTTAATGTGAAAATCAATAAAAATCATTTTATAACAAGCCACATCTGAAAATATTATACATGACAGTTTTACAAAACCAGAGAATTAGACTTTCAAGTCTTTCCAACAATATATGAGAAAGATACTCAAAGTCACATTTTAATTACTGTAATCTTTTTTATATCCAGTAACACCAAGCCTAAATAAATAAATAAAATTGGCTGTGATTTCACATTTTGTAGTATGTACCTCACTCAGAAAACTTGCAAGAAATATTGCCTAGAGTAATTGGCTCCTATAAATCCATAATTTGTATGGATGAAAATCCGTATCAAAACCACATAAACCTCTTTGGTCTGCTATGTGCTTTTTAGACTTTAAGTAAAAAAACCCCTGAAATCATTAAATAACATAACCCATATCTTACATTTTTTGAACACTTGAACCTCTGTCTTTCCGAAGAGGGACTTGGCTTTTTCGTAGTCATTAATAACCACATCATAATCGCCCTTGAAAACAAAACCAAGCATTTACATTTGTCAAGAAAAAGACTAATGTCAAAAGGCTACTTTCAGCAAATTGAAAATTATTTCTGAAGCAATATACCTTCTGGATATTTCTTTCAATATTTAAGGGAAGATTGAAAAGAAATTTAAAGCGCTGAAGAACATTAAGCGCGTTTCTCGTTGAATCAGCTTTGTCCTTGCGACCCAGCACTTCTTGAAATAAGGTATCTGCTGTGTTACTGGCTCCTATTTCAAAAAGGGTGACAGTAAGAAAAAGTAGAGTAAGCAAGCAGTTGAAATCACAAACAGATTTTCTTTATTTTAATGAGTTATTCAAGGTTTTTTAGAGCAAATGAGTAATTATTGCTGGTTTTCATACTTTTTTGTTCAACTATGTTAACATTTTACAACTGCTGAAATTTTATTTCAAAGTGAACCACTTAGCATTTTAATGTGGTAAGACCCCTATGTGATTAAAAACAATCACTCTTTCCTATTTCGAATGCTTAGCTTTGGTGCAGATATTTTATAGTTTGCTTTGGCTCCAGATGTACATTTTACAACCAAATTATGCATCTCAGGATATAGAAAAAGTCATAGAAAGCTTTATTTTTTAAAAAAGTATAATTTCATTTTGGTAATTAATGTCAGAGTTTCTAAAGTTATCACTGGGTTTTGCAAACAATTTTTTTATGTTTTCAAGTCAAGTCTTAAAAATTATTAACAATATTTCAGCCACTTAAAATTAGCAGTGGTTAAGACAAAGACAATGTCCTGACTAAAAAGTCTAAGTAGCTGGTCACTGTTACAGAATGGATACAAATTGTCCTCACATTGCATTAAAACTCTTACTAGCTTCATCACACACCGGATGAAGCCTTGGTCAACAACTTCACATTTTAAAGACTGTATACTATCTACAAATACTCTTCAATAAATACATTAAATATCACCCTAAAACTTTTTCTATCCAAACTAAAAAGCATTCAATTTTCTAATAAAGATTGTTTCCTAATATTGAATAATAAAATTTCATTTATAGTAGAGAAGACTTACACTGCACATGAATATTTGCATTTTTCAACTTATGACTTACTTTTAATTAATCAAGAGAAAAAAAGTGGAACTGCTTTAGCCTTTTTGATCATTGCGTGTAGAAGTTTCTACATTATCTGGTCTAGTGACTATACTTTAAGCAAAGATGAAAAAAATTACATCAGTCTCGCTGGGTGGCTTGCATGCCATTTTCTCTAGTCAACACTGTGGGTGGCCTGCTCATGTTAAAAGTAGTCTTTGTAAAATAATTGTTATATCTAAATAATGTTTAAACTTTGTTGAAAATTTGAAGCCTTGATGTAAAAAAAGTTTTGTCAGGACATCTATTTCCACCACATACTACTCAGCATAGAATACTTTAATCCATTAAGGAGAAATGCATAATGAAAACAGTTATCTGGACATTTAAATACAGATCACTGTTAAAGTATGATTTTTCTCAAGGTTATAAGAAACAATTGTTTTGTAAATCCTTCTAGTAAGTAACATTTTGTTTGTTTGAATTCACATGTTTCTTGTCCATTCTTTTAACAGCCCAGAAGCAATGTGCTGTACCTGGGAATTGAAGTTATATTCATGAAGTTGTTTTTGTTTTTGATTCAATGCAAGCCTTTTTTAAAAGGTAATTGACAACTGCAGAAAGACTACAGTGGTTTCTATCTTCATCTCTTCATGAAATCCTCAATTCAGGTAAATTATTCTACTTTTTTTTTAAGGGTACATTTTCTGTTTTATAAGAAATTGAAACATATTGAATTACTTATTAATGTATTAATAAAATTCAACACTTCATGCAAACCAGGTCTTTTTAGAATTAAAATACTGTAACATTTCTTCCCTCCTCATCTCTCCAAATCCTTTCTACAATAACAATCTTTATCTCTTTATTACTGATGAACCATGCATGGATAAAGTTTCAGTTCTTATATCAACTATGTTTTCAAAACGGATGATTCATCTATAGTCCGTGAATTTTTTTACTTCAAAATAAATCTCTAGTTATTCAACAGTTGTCTGTCTTAGAGCCTGACAAAAACACTACATAAAGGATTTTGATTTACCTCCTTTAGTATACAATTCTTCATTAAAATAATTATAAGACAATGTATGATTTTAATAATATAAATTTAACAGCTTGTTTAGCAATTAAATTGAGCAAAAATTCCAAACATTTAGAATTCCAGCTAAACCACCAACCTGTTCTTCTAGTATCCCAGGCCACTTCAACTCAAGAATTTGGAACCCTATTAACATACATTCAGATGCTGTGGAAAACATGCTTATTGTTAAGGGTTTGTAACCAAGCTCACACAACAGCAGTCGTCTCTCAAAACATGCACCTACAGTCCATAAAACGTACAATTCAACTAAAGAATTAAAGTAATTTTTGAAAGCAGTCCCTGCTGCTCATGGATTATGGAAGCTTTTCAATAGTCAGACAAGAAACAAAGCTTTGATCCTAAACTACTTTGCATAACATTATTTACTCTTTCTAAACCCTTGTATTCCTACTTCCCTGCCTCCCACCCATCATGACTTGCAAAGTATCGTGAGGAAAAGCAGCCAGTTCTTTTCATAGAAGAGCCAAACTTCAAACCACTCTGAAGTGTCTGGCACAAGTTCCTCTACAGATCCAGCTTATAAAGGATAGTTTGCATTGTCTACATATAGAGTTCAGCCACTTTATCAAATGAAAATCGTATCAAATGATCCATAATTATATATTGTAGGCAGATCTGTCTTATATTGGTGTATATAGGAAAATATCACAGACCTAAAGTTTTGCTTTTTTAAAAAAAATCTGTCAAACAGTTTAGTAAATGGGGAAGTGCTCTCCAAGGAATCTGTTCTTGGTGCATGACATGGCCTAAATACAGAGCACTGAGGATTGCACTGGAAAATTTCAGCAAATGCTTCTTTTTCTCCTGCCTAGATGTACCAAATATTCTGCACACATAGATACATGCTACAGTCATTATAAAGAGGTGTGAAGTTTTATGTGGTATTTTTTGGTGATTTTTAAATTTTTTGCCAGTTTGGTTTTTTTCATTTCAGGCATCAAGATGAGGGAATAACAATGTTCAAACTACACCTTTATTGTGAGCATCAAGGAATCTCTACTGAAAAGGGCTAGAGCTGTTCACAAAACCCCCTGCTTTTTTTGTGCTCCTCACACAAACACACATACAGTCACTGCTTTCTTCATGCAAGAGAAGAAAAACAGTGAACTTCCATGTCACTTTCTTGATTTCATAAAACACACTCAGACTTTCCAACACTGAGTCAGCTATCTGCATGTCATTCCTGCTTATTGATACAGCACTAAGGGAAACATCCTCTGTGAAAAAAAATCACAATGAAACAAAGTAAAATTATCTTGGCAGAAGTCCCAGAATTAAAAAAAAAAAAAGTAACTTTTTTGATCTGATGAAACACATACCGAACTGCAGCAAATTCAAGCCATCTCTCTCAATGCAACCTTACAGCTAATACAGAGAAAGAGAAAACAAAGTACTGACAGCTTTTCAAGGTTTCTAGTAAGAATGCACAAGCCAAATAGTCTAAATGCCAGCACATTAAGTGAAAAAGATCCTGTTAAGAGACCTTGACTGCAAACATCTTATAATTGGGGTTTTTTTCTGCCTCTACTTGAATGTCTTACAATCCTGGTATTTAGGTTAGCTCATCCTTCTACAGTTCTATTCATATAGTTCCTGTGTTTTCCTCATCCACTCAAAATTGTGATGCCACCAAAAATAATCAAAGTAAACACTTTAAAACATCTTTATTTTGATATTTATTTGCTTTGTTATCACAAACGATGCCAAAAGTCATGACAACCACTTCTACTTTTTTCAAAAGGCCCATTATCACACCCTGGAACCACTATCACCAAACAGGGAAGGGACGAGAGGCTGTTTTCTACTTTCTACAATATTCCTAGGAAAATATTAAGGGCTGTTAGAAAGTCCAAAGTCCATAAATAGTTGCTGCTGGAAGGACAAAACTTACTGTTCAGTACATTCTCCAGTTTTTGCGTCATGGATCCTTCTACTTTTTCCGTTCCATCCGCTTCCAGTTTTTGATGGATTGCTGGAATAAAGTGTCTAGTTAAAATGCAGAACATTTTAATAGGTGGGAACACATTACATCAAAGTGACACTTTTAAACATTTTTAAAATTAAAAATAAAGTGTTATTTTTCTTTTTAGACACAAAAAAATACAAACATGCTTCATGGCAGCAGAGTCTAGTGGAGGACAGGGCTCAGAGCCAGACACTGCAGAATTTTAACCATTACTTTGACACTGACTTCCTGGATCTTCTTGAAAAAGACAGTAATGGCATAAGAAAAAAAAGAAAAAAACCCACAAACATATGGACAGAGTAATCTATTAGCTATTATAGTCTAAATTAGCCATCTTGTACAGGTGTTAATTAAAATTTGTATTTTGAAAAGTACCATTTAAACACATAATACTTCTGCCTTGTAAATCACTGATGTCACAAAAAAGAAACTACCAATAATTAAAGGGGAGAAAGAGAGTCACTGGGAATCTGGATGATCCCAAAATCAAGTGCTAGAATATTCCCCCATCATTTCTTTTCATCTATAAAAAGACACCCCTAAAATACAGTTTAAGAGTTTCTTGGAGCATTAACCATTATCATAATGTTTCCGTGTAATTTTGCTCAAAACAACAGGAAAACAAAGGGGAGGTTGCTTTATTTTTTTAAAAGATGCTATTTTTCTCCTGTCCTAAAATGCCAAAATCCCGAACTCCTATTTTCATGTGGTATTACTAATGGAGGTGGAAATGCACAGTACCTGCACTAATTTGTTCTTTTACTATAATTTACTCTAATTTCTTTTTGAGGGAGGGGGAGACTTAACAGCGCAGCCTGATGACATTATCTTACTCTGAAAATATGAACAGTGAATGTAGTGTAGGTAGTCCTTTCTTCTACTTCCCTGCTCTCATACAGCTCTCCCTCCCTCTTCTACTGTTCAGCACAACCAGCACAAACCAGAATTTCTCTCTTTTAAGGTATTATTCCTGCATGTATGCAGCACACATAAAAATGATTTTCCTTTCAAATTTTTAATCTGTTAACATGTAAAATCTGCTCTATCAAATAGCCATCACCTCCTATTGCATTAGATATATTTGAGGCTTAAAAAAAATCCCTCCTACTGCTTTCTGCTAGTTCTCAGCAGAATGGAGTCAAGCTAAGTTACCCTTGAAAACAGTGATACCCAGTGCTTTGAAAAAAACAAGTAATGATATATTTTAGTTCAAAACACAGATACAGTTCTGAAGGCAGCTTCTCAATTGTTCCAGCTCATCTTGCTCTGGTTTGTATGGCAGAGCAACCTAAGCTCCTCCACTGGATTCTTTTAACATGAAATAACATTAGAAGAAGCACTCCAAGACTACAACTGATGTACTGAGATACCTGGAATTCAATCCACTGGGTAAAATTAGAACTCATCTGAAATATTGCCATAAACTGCACATACCATACACACAGAGATGCCATTGCCAACTGGTTTCCTCTCTGGAGCCATCTCTACTTGCCCATGCCATGTAGATGCAAGCTAACAAGGACAGGAACCCTGTGGCCTTAGTCCTACTGCAAGGTGTGAGTGAGGGTGGCTATTCTGAAACAGGATGGCCCTTTATAGTCTCCCACCTATTTCAGAGGAGGAATTTTCATTGGGGGAAGATAGAGGAGACAGATGAATAACACCAGTGTGTAATTAAAAAAAGAAAAAGGAAAGAAAATTACATTATTCTCAAATATGCACATTTGACCCTTCAGTCCCTTGACCCTACACAAAGAATTACAGGAAGCCTTGCTTTCGTGAAAATACAAGAGCAACTCTATTTTCATTCCTAAAGTCATCAGAGGGGTTAAAAAATCTAATTAGCACACCATATTTCTTAAGACAATCAACCCTTAAATGAAATGAACTAAAACTAACAGATGCTTGCATATTTTAAGAACAAAGATCTATCTTAAAAGATGGTGCATTGTTTACTGTTGCACATATTTTGTTTACAATGTGGACAGCACTTACCAACAACAATACTTCCACAATTCTATAACACAAACATTAGTGGCTCTACTGACATTATCCCATTTCTATATATCATTTTCAGTCAGAGGCAGCCAATTGCTGTAGTGCAATTCACGTTACATACTGAAAAGCAAGTTCAGCAGAACAGCAACCACAACATAAACAGACATTTTAAAGCCAAATGTTGCAAGTACTATCGGAATCATATCAAACTGTAATGACTTTAATTTACATATTTTGAAATCATTCTATGAAACATACTTTTGGAGGATACTTTAAAAATAGACATGGATAAAAATCTAAGTTACATACTGCCTCAGAGATTTTTAAAATTTAGCATTTTGGAACCATTAATTATATACCATTAATTGCAGACCAATTCAATATCATGTAGTTTCTGAAGAGGGCACACTTAAGCATTCCCCAAAGGGACCCATAATATCTAAACCTCTACCAAAGCATACATACTGGCAACAAAAGGCAAAATATGATGAGGACTTCTTTCTTGTACGTAAGTTTTAAAGGAGCACTATTTGTCATGTTAGAACTTTCAAAAGTCTCGAAATGTAGCTTCTTATTATGAAAGCAGCTCATTTAGAAATTATGAAGATATTAAAATTAAAATATCATGATCTTTAACCAGTTGCTGAAAGTTAAAATACATCTTCCCAAAGCACTTCTCTTTCTCATCTTGTTTAGAAAAGAACATACAATAGAGACATACTATTCCCTCCTCTTCCTCTTAGAAGGCAGAAAATAATTTTTTTATCATATTGGTAGCTTTTGTGCATAGCAACCTGGAGAACAGTATTCAAGAATCTTACTTTGAAAATTTTGATGTTGGAAACCCAGGAAGAATGGTCCTATTAAATCAATTCATCATGCACTTTCAGACAGAGAAAAGTATGTCAGCAGGGCAAAAAAAATAAAAATAAACCAAGGTGTTAAGTTTCAGAAACTTGGAAAGCATTGCAGAGTACAGATAAAGGCATATTAAGCATGTAGCTTAATAGGAATGTAAACAAAAAGGCATTTTTGAACCATTGTCTGAAATAAGGTATTTTAGAGCATTCTGTAAAGTCTAAACCTACTGAAATTACTTTGTGTTCACACAACAAATTTGTTATATTTCCTTCTATATGTTAAAGCTATTTTGTTTACTGTAGCTATTTTTACACATCATATTCAGATTTAGCAATAGCAACATTCATGGTGTTCCAAAAGAAAAAAAGTCTTAAGTTTTCGCAGTGAAAAAGGCTTTCTATTAAAGTCTGAGCTTATTCCATTTGCATCAAATGATTTTGAAAAAGCTAAGTGCATGTTCCTTCCATGGGACCAGACAAAAAGTCTTTGATTTAGAAGTTGAGACAAGTGAAACTATTTGCAGTCAAGAAAAATATCTGTAGACCTCATCTTTGGAAGGAATCTAGAGATACTCAAGTTATCTTTTTCTCTTAAAGCGCTGAATCCATCTAATAGTGGGATGATACTGTTTGGGACAACCCCTGCTCTCCTGTACCCAAAGGACTTCCTTTTGCTGGATCTAGCAATCACACAGCTGCAGGGCAGCTGTAGTGAGATCATTTGGTGCAAAACTAAATCACTAAGGAGGAAATGTTGCTTTACTGATCAGTGAGCTTGTCTAAACCTTGCCTCAGTGGCAGCACTGCAGTATAAGGAAAGGATCATATGGCCAAGGGAAGGTGGAAAGTCATCCTACTCTTCCCACACTACTCAGTACTTAAGATTACCTTCAAATGCAACTTCTTACCCTCAATTCTTCACTGGCTGCACCAAGAAGAATAAGGAGAAAATTTTAGGTCTTTGAAGGCTTGAACTAAAGGATGAATGGAATTTTTCTTGAACTCCCAATTACCCTTGATTTACCTGACACAAACTATGTAAGTTGGAAAAGCAGTTGGAAATGTAGCAGAAGCTGTTCCTTATTTTTAAGAGCTTTACTGTAAGAAGCATACAATAAATAAAAATGGGGAAAGGCTACATCTGGATGCTTCAACTAAGGCCAGATAATTAACTCTATTTTGTATCATCTCTGCTAGTAAGTGTTCACATTTCCCAGCTAAGTCAGAATATTTAAAGGCTTGCAAACTTCACAGCTGCAGGCAGATACTGATTAATAATAGTGAAGAAACTAAGTTTAAAATTCACAACCTCTAACTGTGACTAAATATACCAGAACACATGCAAATTTCAATCTGGCAAAAAAGTCATAATACAGACTTTGTATTAAAATAAACTGTAATTAATTAATTGCTACTTGTGTTGAAAACAATTTTATTTAATCTAAGAAAGGATATAGGGTTTTTTGTTAGATCTATGGCAACCATAAATCTAGTAAATTAAACCACACTTGCCAGGATCATGCAGCTTTTGATTTGCAAATTTCATACTTGAGTTCCTGCTTAGATATTTTTAAAACATATTTTGAGATAGGCACCAGGCGTGGCATTCTCAAAAGTTCCTCAGCCTAACTCTCAGCTCAAAGTAACACACATGAATGTTTTCTACCATTTTCTGACTAAAGGATGGCTAGAAATGTATTTGGTATATCTGAAAATCTTAGTCATTTTCACAGAAATGCGGTTAAAGAAAAAAGTACTTGAAATAAATCACATCCTTTTACTCAGATGCAGAAAACAGGTGGGGAAAAAAATACAAGGAAGGGCAAGGCCGACTCAGCAAAGTATTTCCGAAGATCTGATGTGGTAACTAAGAACCTGGAGCCAAAGAACAGCAATGGAGGAATAAAGAACACGTGTTAGAACACTGCCAGGATTCATGTCCAATGCATGAATAGAAATGCCTCTGGTTTCTTTATTGGAAGATCAATGATTTTTTGTAATTTCATCAAAATATAAGAAGGTTATTGATGAAGACAGTATCCCTATGTAAGGTAAAAACTGTTCTGAATGGATTCAACAGGACTGCAGGGCTGCATATAAAGAGGAAAGCAATAAAGACAGCATGCCCTGAAAAAAAAAAAAAA
>VXBB01007092.1:225663-243087 GCA_013399915.1 Illadopsis cleaveri
AAAAAAAAAAGGTATTTTTCCTATGGCCATTAGTTAATAGCACTAAGTCTCATTTGGTTTGGTCATTCCTGCAGTGCCCCTTGAGAATTTTAGACATTTTTGTATTGGCATAGCAAACTTGGCTTTGTTTTGGTTAATCCTAGTAAAAATGACAATATACTGAACTAAATGCAGTATTGTCTTAAGCAGCCTTTTTGTGTTTTGTTTCTCTAGGATTTACATCTTCAAGCTTGTTTACCAACACAGTGGAAAAAGTCAAAGAAAATGGACAGAACTTAACATGATATTTTAAGGGAATTAAAGCACAGTGCAAGGAAGGGAGGCTTTATTGGTATATAGACCCTGAAAATTTTAGTCTAAAAATATTATGAGACCAGACAACTTGTTCTCAGATGGACTTATATTAAAGTAAGTCTGATATCTCTGGGCAAATATCTTGGAAATAGACAGGAAAATGTGGCTTATTATTCTGCCTATGGATGCACTAAAAATTCCAGGACTGGATCCAGGCCTTTGCCAGAGCACTTCAGAATTAAAGAGTACAGAACATGCAATTCTCTCTTTACTGGCACTAACTTTTTGCGTCTGTGAAAGGTAAAAATAGTAAAAATAAAAGCAGATTTTAAATGTTGCATTTAAAAGGTGGTGTGGAAATGTAGCATGAAATTAAGGTGGTTTCATGGATTGCAGGATAAGTCTGGGTCAAATTTAATCATAGGTAGCTTTTTTGCACACTTGCAATCAATTGCAGAATTTGCTGTTTGAAAACTGCAATATCTCTTTCTACATACTTTATTATTTTTCAAATTCAAACAAAAAAGCTAACTTACCTGAAAAAAATCAAGTTTATAAAATATGACAGCCACACAGTAACTATAAGCTGCCGAAACTGCAATCCTTTGGAGAATTTCTGCTAGTAATTAGCTCACATCTCTAAAACAATAACTGATGAAGAAGCTACATGAGCAGTCAGTATAAAGCAGGTACAGGCTTGGGCAGAGAATTTTCACTACGGCCTGTGACAATTCTTGCCGTTTCCCCATGTTTTCTAATCAATTTTCTCTTGCTTGAGACAAAAAAAACCTCCAACTCCCCACACAATGCCATGCTAGGACCTGCATGAAAGGAAAGTTTGAGCCTTTTAACAACTATGATAACTTTTGCTTTTATAAAGTTGCATTAAGGTAACCATTGGTCTGCTACAAAAATTGACTCTAAGAACTGCATGAAGAGGAAGCATTCACCCTTGACTAAACTACCACCACTTAGATACTTTGTAGCACCCCTTTGTCAGGTCGTCTTTTTCTCAGAATACATTTCTCATTTTAATGTCCCTCTTGTTATCCAGTGCTAAAAGATCAGGACACAAGTTTCCAACCAGCAAAATTAAATTAAGTTTAATTGAGCATGGTTATTTTTAGAATGCCTGATTTAGCACATCTATTTTTTCATTTTAAGTGCTGAGAAGGCCTATAAATGTAAGGACAAAATATGAAGCAATGATAGTACTTATCATTCTCATTCAGCTTTTGTCTGTAAGGGTAGCACAAAGATGATTCAAGTATTCAGATAGAAGGGCCCACTTGGAAAGCAATACAGTAAGCAGAGAGCACATCAGCTATTGCTTCATGATGACTACATGGAGGCATGATCATAATTCTTAACTAGAAATAGTCTAACTTGCCCCTACTATGAGGCACGTAGATGCAGGGGAACTGCTGCTCTGAAGTGACTGATATGCTCTCAGATATGTATGCGATACATGCAGCATAATTTTTTAATTCTTGCCAGTTTGTTTCCATGGCCCTATTCCTTCTTATGGTCTACAAATTATCATCTTTAAAATCACTACCTGTAGCAGCAGATTGTTCTTACCCTGCAAAGACAATATTTTATCACTTGAAGTAGGATAAGGAAGACAACATTAATAGACACATATCACATGGAGAATCAGAAACAGCTATTCCAAACATTTCAAGTCACCTGCACAACATTTAGGTAGCAATCACATATTTGAATTTGATTTGCCCAAATTCGTACGTTTAACAAAAATCCAAATTATTTGAAAAAAAACCCACGAGAGTAAAGTAAAGGAAAAGTATTAATTAGATTTGTTCCAAAACAACAATATGGCAACCTCAAAACCTGGTATACCATGCCACACTACCAAGCAAAACCAGTCATGCACGAGCATTTAATTGAACAAAAGAAAACCATTTCAAAATTAATCATCAATCTAGTTTGCAAACAGAATCACTAATGAAAAATTGTGTTGGCTCTATATAATCTCTTTAAATTCAAATGTAACAGAATTCTTCGAAAGTCTGAAGCGAAGGGACACATTTATGACAGACTAGAATCAGTTTTTAGCTTCTCAAATTCCCAGTCTGGCTCAGAATTGAATATAGCTCAGGTGTTATTTTTTGTTTTACTTTCAGAAAAAATGAATTTAACAGACATAATGGCAGAAGCACAGACTTATTCAGCCTGAATCTAATCCTGGATCACTAACATGCTCATTCGAAGAATGAGCCTTAGGGAATGAACTGTAAAAATAGTCTATAGAAAGAAAAAAACCCAAACCAAATCAAGAAACAGGCATTGGCCAGATTAGGATCATGTCAGCCAGGTAATTTCAGCCACACTATTCTAGTTTATGTATTAAGAAAGGTAGTAGACAAAGGTCCCTATCACACAGGTATTCCCACAGGCCATCTGAACAGGAGCGGGAAAGGGAAAAAAGGAACAGTGCTGTATAATAGCCAGCAATGCTTCTTTTGTACAGACTTCCTGAAAACCACAAAAAATGTGTTTGTAGTTGTAAGTGCAAAAAAAATGTTGCCATGGCAAACTAGAGAGGCAAATCCAAATCTCGAATTTGTTCACAATATCTGTGTTTTAAAGACATTACAGCATCTCCTATACCTGCCAAGAGAGATGTCGTATGTACCTGTTTTTGTGTATGTGAGTGACTAAAGTAGTCATTTCCCTACTTCTCTCCTTTTCTTTAAATAAGAAGAAACTGCAGCCTTAGGTTCATTGCAAAAAGCATTTCAGAAAACAATATACTGAGAGAAAATTAATTTGCTATCTTTCCTAACAACTTCTGTGTGGGACCCGCTTTGCCCATGACGATAAAATAGGTCTTAACTACATATAAACAGCCACCCTTTTAGGAATGCTACTTTCTAGGTTGCAACTAGAATTACAGGAAATGAACCAGCTGAACTCCCTGACACTGACAAGTGGGTCAAGTTGAGATAAACCCTGCTCCCCTCAGCTCAGTTTACAGCTCCCTTCTGCTGACGAAACAAACTTCCTGTTGAACATCTCCTCTGCAGAGTCACTGTCAAACTGTCAGACAAGCTAACAGGCAGAGAGACATGGGGATCTGATAAGGCTGTTCTATTTTCCCAGAAATTAAACCAAACAAGGATGGGTTCTGGTCTATTTGAGATCTTATTTTCTTAGTAAACGGCCTCTAAATCACAAAATACAATAAACATCTTAGGACTGCTTTTTATGTTTTCCATTACTTTTTTATGAAAATATTAATAGTCATTTAAATGTGTAATAGAGTCTGATAGTACACTTAAGATCAGACCGAACTTACTGGTCTTAACTAATGAAAAAGGCTGCAAAATAATCCGTAATTCACGGTTTCCTTAATCAAGGTAACATATTTGAAACAAACATTGTTAAATGTAAATGAGTTTTAAAAAGCATGTATAAAAGCTGTAGAGGAGTATGAAGTAACTGGAGAAGCAAGTGTTATAACTCCTAATGTGATCCTCCTATGAAAAGTATCCTGTACTAATTTAGGGAGACTTAAGAGAAATAACTGCTCACAAGTAGCTCTGTTCTATAACTACAATGCAACAGGCCTGCAGTTTATGAAGCATAACCACTGGGTTTAGAAGATGTGTTCTAAGATATCTGAAGGGGAAAACTGAGAGTCTAAATTTTTGCCCTCAAAAAACCCATATCTTTAGAAAATAAATAAGATTTTAGAAATCTTCCCAAAGCGAGAGAGTTAAAAAAATCTAAAGCAATATGAACTAACTCAGAAAATTTTAAATCATATTGGAAGACAGACAAAATGTATTCAGTAAGGGTTTTCCCTTGAGTCACTTTTCATCTGTGACAGTTGTATGCTCAGGATCAAGTAAAAAAAGTTTGTAGAACAATGGCTATATCCCTAAGAGTTTGTGCTGAAACAATTGCTCAGCTTTCAAATATAAACTACTCCTCATGTAGCTTTGTTGAAATGCATACCAATTCTAGTTGCACTTTTTAAAAGGAGAAAATAAGACATAAAAATTTGCCCTTACATGTGTAATGGCAGAAAAGTGCCATCACACCATCTTGCACAACCACTGCCTAGCCAGATTTTATTTTTAATTTAATGTTCTTCTGTTATAAAGCTTGAATTTCATAACTGCATGCTGAAGAATTAATGGGGAGTTTGTTTGCTTAGGGGTTTTTGTTTGGTGGTTTGCTGTTGTTTGTTTATTAAATCTGCATCTGAGCTGTTTCTCTAGAACAATGCTAGTAACGTCTACTCTTAATTCTCAGCATCTTTCATTTGAGAAAACTTTAGTGAAGTGATCAAATGTTCAGGAAAATGCTTTGATATCTGGCAGTAGGTTTGGATGATGGCACCAAAGAAGTCTTTTTTTTCTGCTTGCTACTGGAAGCCACATCCAACTTAACAGTTGATTGTACCTATCACAAGTTCAAGTCTTTAAAAAGTTATGCAATTTTTCCAGCTATACTCTCTCAAAAATATCCTGCATAAGGAGGAAGAACAGGCAAATAAGTAGTTCTGCATTCAAAACTGAAATTCATATGCCATAAGAGTGGGTTTATTGACTGAAAAGAGGCAAAACCCCTTTTGCACATGCATTTAATATGACATATCAACAGAAAAATGTGTATTGCAATGCAACAAGAACACAGCTGTGACCTGTACTGCATCCTCATTAAGAATTTGGGTTCAGAATTTCAAAATGAAATATTATATTGATGTTGCCCTTGAACTTCAGTTCAAGGTTTTGAATTTACAAGAGTGAGGCTTTAAGTCTCTAATTTTCTTTTACAACAGCATCAAGGTCATTCTTCCATTCTACCACTTTAATTCACTGTATAAGCTGAAAGTCTGCTTCCTTTTGAGCACTAAAGGGAGATCACTGAGGGGAAGACAAAGCCAAGCCATTTTGGTTACAGACAAAAAGTGACATCAAGAACCACTTGAGTCATCCCAAGTTTAAGCTCATAATTTAGCTAAAGGACGGCACTGATAAACCTTAATTTTAGGTAAAAATAACACTGATAAAGGTAAAAGATGCAAAACAATACTACAGCTTATAATTTTTTTAAAATTGAGACTACAGTAGTCAATAAAACAAATGAAGTTGCTTTCCCCACCATTATTTTATTAATGTTTCTCACATTACTACTTGCTTGTTGACCTCCCCATTTATCAGAAAACCAGTCTCCAAAGGCAAAATGCTACTAAGGGATGGAACAAAAGAAAATTACTCAGTTGTGCTCAGCTTTTCTAAAACCTCACAACATTTATGGTCTGCCTTATCTTTCTTCAAATCCTACTAAGTACTTGCTGATCCAAAAAATCATATTACAAGGTAACACTGTTAGCACTACTTTTTATCTATACCAGCAACTTCTGGAAAACAGAGCTCTTAGTCTTTTAGAGTATTTGATATTCCATATGCAAAGCAGATTTGGTTGTGAAAAACAAGCCACATTTCAATATTTATTTGGGATTATATTTGAGACAATTTAAGAAAAAAAAAGGATTTCAATATTTTCAAGATGTGTAAGAATTACAAGGAAAGCCTATTATTTTTCCTAGCCTTTAATGAAAACTCAGCTCAAAAAAGTGAAAGAATGCCAAATAATGGTTCTTCTTAGAGCTTTTTCCTATGAGCACCACCACATTCCTCAGGTTTTCTGCTAAATTCTTTAATACTTTTGTTATTGAACCTACTTAGATTTTCGCCAAAGGGGTCAATGACCAGGATGGATAATCAGCATAGTGGTAAATGAAAAACCTGTTGGGGATGGTTTCCTGGGCACTGTTGCTGTCTTATCCAGACCAGAGCCTCACTAGACAGGACTACAGTAGCCCACAATGAGGTTTGACTGGCGAGACATTTGATGCTTTAAGAGTGTGTCTGTATCTATACACAATAAATATATATATATAAATGGCAACTATGGTAATCTCACAGTGTGCTGCATTCTCCCAATGGCAAGCAGAACAGAAAGACACTCTCATTTCCCAAAGTAACAAGTGTCTGGATATTCATATAAATATTACCATCTGACTATTGAATAAGGCATCATAAAATCAAGATTTTCTGCTTTTACAGTTTGCAAGTCATCTTAATATTAACTCCAGTTTAACACTTCTCTTTCTTGCATTTGTGGTCTAAGCAATTTGATCAAATGCCTTCAATTCCTGTAAGATGCAGCTGGTGACATCTTTTGCAAATAAACCACATCAATCAGCTAGCCTGTTCTAGCTTGTGACCAATACAACACAGATTTTGGGCGCATTATACAATTTTAATACAGACTGTGAAGAGAAACAATATTTTTAGTATTAAATTCAACCATGTATGCACATAAGTATTTTCTTTTATATTGTACTTAGTAAGTGCAAGGCATCTTTACCTGACAGAGCATCTTGTGCCTCAAAAAATGTGCTGAGACCTCCTTTCACATAAGCTAGACTCCCTTCATTTTTCTTATTGGCTTGTTTCTTCAAATTCACAACAGCCGTTTTGAGCTGATCAAAACTGAAAACAAACAAGAAAATCTCAGAAACATTCAAACAATAAGGTCAGCTAATAAAAAACCAGAACAAACTACCTGGAAAATAAAGCCACTTACTTTCAGAACAACTACTAAGGTTGAAGTAATTGCTAATGAGTATGCTTGTCAATAATGAGAGTTTATTCTTAGTCCAAAGATCTCAGTTTTTTATTTTCAACCCTACATAGAGGGGTCCTATCACTTGTGATGGAAGAGATTTCTTTATAACACAAACTAATCAAGATGTTTCTTCTAAATATGCAACATTGCTCTTACTTAACAGTCTGTACTATATTAAATAGGTGACAGTAGAATTCACTATACCTAGTACACAGTAGATTAACTACTGAGATATTAAAAGTCTCTTTAATAATGTCATTTGTTTAACCCTGCAGCTTTACTCACAATCCTTTCTCACATTTGTTTCTGAATTCATTTAATATTTTTACATTGGTTTGGACATATAGTTCAGAATTGAATACAGTATTAGTGTAAAATAAAGAAAAGCTAAACAGATTCCTGCTTTATGAAGATATGGTTTTTATAAGCAATCTGCTGAAATATTTTTGAAAGACATTTCAAGGGCAATACTAACTGCCAACTCATCATTGTTGTTGGTATGGTAGCTTTATTTTTATCTTGGTTTCGTAATATTTCTCAATTTTGCCAGTTTACATTTGATTTCACATCTTTACTTTTTGCAAGCACCTGCAATTAATTGAGAAGTCTTATGTTGTGAATAAATCTTCATTAATTGGTGATAATTATTTTTGTTGATGATGATTAACTACCTCAGTAGCTATATTACTTGATTAACTATAAAACCACGACCATGAACAAGCTCAGAAATACAAACATACCAAATAATTTTCATCCTTAAAGTCTTTCTTCCTAGTTGCAGGCCAAAGCAATCTCCCTAATACAAAAACAACCCAAAAACCTGCACTACACCTCTGTGAGGTGAGTGATCAATGAAGTAGAAAACTACGACATAAAACAATTCCATCAATATTCTCCCCATTTTAAAAAGAGCTGGTACAAAAAGACACATTAAGATAAATCAAATTTCAGTTCAGGCAATGAGAAGGCTATCACCACCTGCTGGGAGACAAAGCAGACTGGTGCACTTCGATGCACTTTTCTTTTTATATTCATAATGTCACAACATTTTGCCTAATTTTCTGTTTCCATCTGCTGGACAGAAATAACATTACTCATTACCTGGATTGGTCCACTTGGGCATACGAGAAGTAATTACCAGCAGCATTTTCAAAATAAAAAAATCTGTACAGTTCTTCTTTTAAGCACTATTTCATGTTATCTGATGATCTAACAGTGTGTCAAAGTAGTTTATTTCTATTTAACAGGATCTTTCCAGATTAAAAGAATTAGTAAAAAAAAGATGTTATACTGATATCTTAAAAAGTATGTCCTTCAAAGAAAAACCACACATAAGCTAACCAAAATGTCAGTGCACCACACATTTACCATTTCCAATAGCTAAGGTTATGTAGAGGACAAGAACTAAACCATTGCTGTGTTTCCCGAAAAACAGCACAAATTATATGGGACAGATATTTATACAATTCCAGAATATTTTTAAGACTATATATTTTGAATTGGGAAGAAAAAGAAAACCAACCAAAACAGTTTTGCTGCTTCTTTATTCAAAGAGATACTTATAGTTATAATATATAACTATATTATATATATATATATAGTTAACTACAGTAACATAGTTAGATTCAAAACATGACTGGATTCACCCTACCCTTAGAGCATTTATTCCTGTTGAGTTTTACACTGCTCTTGGACCTTCAACATCAAGATTTGGATTTTATAAACCAATATAAATGGAGTTAATATGCAAAAACCTCCAGATTTCACTTAAAAATGCAAATTAACACTTTTTATTCCATTGGATGGAGATCATTACTGGAAACTGTTGACATGGAAAGACACAAATCAATGGAATCTTTTTCAGCAAGAAGGATGAAATACTTAAGCTGATACTAGACAAAGTGTTAAACATGTTTTTTCTTTTCTAAAAGCACCTAACTCATTCAAGCTGTATAACCACCAATATTTATCCACTCTTGAGCTTGTAGCTCAGCTCTCACATCTTTCTTAAAGCAGTGGCCATAGCTGGGCAGGGCACTTAAACTGCAGCTTTAACAATGCCAAGCAGAATAATTATCTCCATACACCTAATACATTGCTGCTGAAACACCCCAGAAGATGATTTGCATTAGACAGTCAACTTCTACAAACACTGGATTGTCTTCTGTATGACTGCTTTCCAATCCCAGGTGTGTACTCTCCTGCTTGCCTTCCCCATACTCCTTTGAGTCTTGAATTCAACAATTTCACAATCACTATAGCCACAGCTGCCACTGGTTATCACATCCCCTGCCTTGCCTGCAAGATTCAGATTCAGAAGAGTAGCACTCCTGAAGGCCCACACTGCAGCCATGTTAGAAGTCTTGTGCAAGAACCAGGGTCTGCCTTCTGGAAATTTCCCCAAGCAGCTCAACGAAGATTTTGTTCACTTCCTCATGCCACTGCAATGTCACCCATACCAGACTCCTGAATAAGATCTCAACCATCCTGCTCCACAACAGGGCCCATATATATATTCCAGCTGTTCTTCATGTGAAGGTCAAGTCCCACTTTTCTTTCCTGGGTATCTTTGTCAGGTGGCCTCTTGCTATCCATCCCAAAATACTAGGTACATGAGCTATCCCACTTTATTCCAGTGGTATGTTTGTCTAATTCCACATGGAGTTCTGTCTCTTACTTGTTTCTCACACAGCATATAAACGTGTAAAGGCACTTGAGGTTAGACACTTCCACCTAGTTTTGTAACCTCCTACAGCATTCTTAATGCCATCACTGAACCCACAGGTAGTCCTCCGTCCCTTCATTTAACTGCAGGCTGTTATCACCATCCCCTGATATTCCGAATTTTAAGTTTTTGACACCAAAGTGCAAACCTGCTTGCAAAGATGCTTCCACACTCCCACCCCACTTTATCAAATTAATTCCATTTCTCACTAGCAGTCTTTGTTCTTTAGTCATGGGATCTGGCTACAGAAGTAAAAAAAGTGCTGCTTTTGAAACCAGGGGTACAGCCATCTGTGAATCTACAGGATGCATCCCTTGAAGCTTTCCCCCCCCATGTGTAAATCAGAGGGAATGCCTAAGCTCCCACATTCTTCACTGTTGTCCCGAGTCTGCAATTACTTGTGATCTATTCTACATCTCTCTGGGCAGTGTCACTGGTGCCCACATGGATGAATAACAAAGTGAAAACAGTCCAAGGGCCAAACATAGAGAAAATTTTTATGAAGGCCTACATCAAAAGCTATTTACTCTTCATCACTTTATTATCCCCTCAATTTTTTAAAAAAACTTGATGATCCTTGAAGTTATCAGATTCTTACAGAATTAATTTGGAGTAACTCCTCTTAGTTACTTGATTTCACTATACATGTATTAGGTAATAATGTTCTCTTGCTGTTTTGGCCCTTTAAAGTACCATCATTTTGAGAGGAAATTTAAGTATTTCCCAGTTAGAGTAATGGTTATTTCTGGAGCTTCAAAAACCAAATATCCTCCCACCCCCAAAACCAAGAAGCAACCCATACCTTTTTCTACCAGTAGGAAGCAAAACTAAAACAGTTTGTAAAGTGGTATTTCCCTTTAAAATAGCAATCAGAGTGTCTAGCTGCAAAGAACAAAAAAAAGCTCATCTGATCTATAAAAAACGGCTTCCAGTATTACGTGAACACAAGCAGATAAATGTTTTGGAACTCAGTTATACACATAAAAATATATTTATATAATACATTAATGTAAGTACATACTATCAACTGTATTTCTAAACTAAGATTTTAATTGTCAAGATTTTAAGGGATTTACCTCAAAGATCCTACTTGTTTGTCCAACTTCTGCTACTATAGTATTTTCCACAAGTGTTAACTACAACCTAATTGATACTAACAATTTTACTAATCTGTTCAGTGCCCATAACCTGTGTCTCTGTTCATGACTTAACACCTGGAGTTTCCACTCAAGGCCATACCACCTTATGATTCCTAAAGTTTGAAGAAAGACAGCTTACATCTGACATTGGGGGATAGGGATAAAAAAACCAAAAACCCATCATAAATTAGGTCTAGTTAAAACCAAGACCTTTCTCAGAAGCAGATTAAGCAAACTGGTTGATTCAAGTTTCAGGCTAGGCAGAAACACCAGAGGCAACTGTGACTGCAGTTCTATTGCTGTAAATGCAAATCACCATCGACACATCTACTGCATAATGAAATACCATCAGGGACTTGTATTTAAAACAATATGATATCAACAAACCTTGTTGTTGAATGATTCTCAATCAGGTACCAGGCAGCAGAAAAGTTTTCACTTGTGAAATCAGCACTCATGCCAGGAAACAGCGACTCTAAATCTTTTTGAGGAAATCTGCCCCTGAAAAATAAATATTCATTTATTCAGTGAAACATAGCCTTGTAAACAGTTTACAATTCAAACAGTCGCAAAAAGCCCCAAACTAACAACAAACACCAAATCATTTCCCTATAAGATGGGAACATTAACTTGTAACTCACCTTGAAATTAAATCTGCTATTACAGACACATGTAACATGACTGGGAGAGACTGAAATCTATTCCAAGCAAAATTAATTTTACCATTTTGATTTCACTCTGACACATCAGACAGAAAAGTTGTCTGTAGAAGATACTTCTATTTAATTTTAAAATGGCAAGACATCAGAAATCTGACAGCTTGTAAATGATCTCACGCAATTATTGTCTATTGATTCCTGAGCAGCAGAAGTCACACAGAAACATGAAAGGGAGATACACAGAATATATTTCCACTATATACAAACACTGAAAAGAGTATAATACTGAGTTAGAGTAATTCTCTTGCAAAGCAGAACACATTGATCTGTCTCTTCACTGTACACAAAACAAAGGAAAAACAGGCTTATCTCAAGTGGCAGTCAGCAGGTTCAGTTAGTTTTTATTCAGTCTTACAAATGCATGAAGACACCATGTGAGCCAGTTCCTTCTGGAAACAGATTCTATATAACAGCGTTTTTAAAACTACAAGTGGTTTCTAAGATACTTTCCCAGAAAATGTATCCCATTCACTTTAAGTCTGCTTAATAAAACTATCTAAAGCACTTTTTGATGATAACATGACAACCTTCATCTTTCAGTCTGGACATACACTCAACACTTGGTCATATTTATTCCACCATGCACTCAATACATCACCAGGTGCACTCCTTCCTCTCATCTTCACCACCAGCTGCATCCCATCTTCAGAGACTAACTGTGGCAAAAAAAATCACTTTTGATCAGCCCTAAATGGGTCAGTCAGTTGGACTAGATGGGACTTATGTCCTTTTCAATTGAAATATTCTTATCTATTCCAACAACTTACTATTTCATTTTTGGATCACAACATCCAACTCAAAAGAAAATGAAGCCCCTCTCTGATGCTCACAAGTTAGCTGAGCCTTGCTATACAAAGTATACTGTATGCAAATGAAAATCTGCCATACTTTGCATTTGAGAGCAAACTTGGGTGGGAATATCAGTAGGAGTCAGTTATAAGAATTGCATTTAACAAAATGGAAAGCCATTTAAATGGACACAAAAGCAGTGATTTGTTAGTTTTAGTTTTTGCTGTAACCTAAACATGTTTCAAGATAGTTAAAGCTTTAAAGCTGTTTTTATTACAAAAAGCAAACAGCAGAATAGAAGAAACAAATCTGAAGGCGGACACATTAAAAAGTACAATTATATAGAGAGGAGTTGTTTCCTGGCAGTTTCTTTTCATATCCAAATGGCCATTAGCACAGGCAGGTACAAAGGACCTACGTACATAATGACATGGTACAGAAGTCTTTCATCAGTAGCACCTGATTACAGCAGGGGCATGAAACAATACTTTTTAAAAACCAGAAAAAAATCAAATGAGATGCAAGGAAAAGTGATGACAGATATGAAAAGTAGAGATACAGGGAAAATAGTGTGAGAAACAAATGCAGCAAGAAAAAATGAGGGTCCCAACATTTGCCTGTGTTCAATGAAAAAGTGATGATGTTAAAATCAAACTTTTAGGCATAAGTAGTGAGATTCAGGATTTTCAATGACCTTAAATTTCATGAATGAGAGTAAGCAGAAAATGCTGATGGATGTAAGAAGAAGGTTTCAATTTATTCTTCATTTCAAGACAATTAAAAATACTCTCTTTTACCCTCAAATTAATCAGAAGTGCCCAGTAGGAACATGAACTTGAAGGATAGTACTCCATGTGTGATACAGAGTATAAAAAAGCATTTATATTAGATCCACACATACAGACATCTTTGTGGACAGCTGCATTTTTAATGCTAAAAAACAAAACCAAGAAAACAAATTTGAGTTTTTGGGAGAGACTTGGACACTCTGTGCAAGCACTATTTAAGTAAATGCAATCAATGCAGAAGCGGAATTTCGCTCATGTTTTCAGAATTTCCATGTATGTTCTCCAAAACCAAAAGAGACAGATATAACACAAAAAGCACACATACTCAAATATACCACTACCAAATGCTACTCATTACTGCAAGTTTATAAGGGCTATGCATGACAATTTAAGCTGATACATGAGCTATACAATTCCTAGGGGGAAAAATGAAACTATTTTTTAAAATATATATATATAGAAAGACCAAGATAGACTTGTAAAAAATTACTGCAAGTTTATAAGGGCTATGCATGACAATTTAAGCTGATACATGAGCTATACAATTCCTAGGGGGAAAAATGAAACTATTTTTTAAAATATATATATATAGAAAGACCAAGATAGACTTGTAAACAATTACTGCAAATGAATCTTGTCTACAGACAGAGGGACACAAATGAAGGATTTTTTTTTTTCAGTTTGATGTTTGACTGCCTTGAAAAGTTATTAGGAGGGTTTTTTTTTTCCCAGCAGATGTATTTGTGTAGAACCATAAATTAACAATGCTTTTATCTGTGCAGACATATTTTAGACATAGTCACAACAGACTAGAAACATGAATATGAATGTGTGAGGCATGTTAACAGTATGTTATACTCTATGGTTTAGTATCCTTATTTTTATCGTACATTTTCCCAGTAGTTTTCCCATTAACAGATATGCTACAGCTTGCTACATCCAGACTTGCTACAGCTGTCTTCAAAACAAAGCGCACACTAAAATACTCAAACTGAAAGCAACTGTATTTCTAGAATGTCTGGCCAGATGCATCTAAAAAGAGACTGACTCCACATACACACAAGTTTGTTTCATTAACTTCCACTAGTAAATTAAATAAGTCAGTTTTTGGAAGTCGTTCTCATTAAAACTTGCTTACCATTTACTAATAAACAAGCCCATATGTGACTTGAGAAAGTATTTCTGGTTTATTCTTTTCAACATTATGGGGTGAAGATGAACCAGTAGCAAAAGCTTAGATCACAATGACATGCAATTAAACTGTAAATCATTTCTCTGTTGATTTGCTCATTATACAAGAATCACATCATGAAGAATATTTAATCATTATTAAAAAGTAATCACTTTTTAATAATGTAAAAGAAACTGAGAACCACAAATTGAATCCAGAAATCTCAGAAAAAGAAGAGTGAAGCTTACCACCCTTGACAATGCTAAGTATTACACTGCCTTTACAATTTCAGCAAAGTTACACATACTGGATTTGTATACTAGTAATTTTTGCTAGGCACACTATTTTACCTAGAATAGAACTAGATCTGGTACTAGACTTGTAGTTAACATTTTAAAATAGTCTTATTTATGCTTCAGCAACAATTTTAAATACAAAAGAAATTGAGATTTCACATGGTACTTATATTAATGAGAAGTATAATAAAAATACATTTGGTTACAAGCCACTATACACTTTCGCTTCCCTCAAACACATTTTGATTATAGTTAATAGACTCATACAACATTAGACGTAGTGGTCCTTGCTTCCATGTAAAGGTCATGCACATTAACACTGGACGCAAAATATGTGGAGTACAATCAATTCACTTGTGCCACAAGTTCCCATCAATAGAAGTCCCTCCTTGCACTACCCCAAACTTCAGGTTCTTTATAGCCTAATAGCAACAAACTTAATTTAACAGCACAGGATACACGAACTCTTACAAATTCTACTACAGAACTTGTGCTCATACACAGCATTTATATTTTCCAGAGATTAGTTGGAAATCTCAATGGGTAAATCACAGCCTTCAAGAAGCCACAACCAAGTAAGAGCAACAGAATGCAACAGATACTAATTAACAAAGCCTGACAATGAACACAGTTTAGCAAGTAGTATTTTTTCTGTGAAAACTGTTTTGCTCCCAGAATTTTACTTATAGTAATAATTTCAGCATATGTGACAATATTTGCAGATTAAATGTGCATCCCAAAGGGTGATACAGCCACCAAAAGGTAACTTGAAGCTCAGTTCTACAGAAGTTTATGAAAGGTCAAAAGGAATAACTTTAAATAAACACAGATTCTGAATAGCACCAGCATAAACAAGCTCCAGCTAGAGCTGCTGTACACTCCCCACTCTGTCTGGTACCAGCCAGACTCCTTGAAGCTGGCTTTGTACCAGCTGTCCTGTGTTAATAATGCATGCAAAAAGACCAGCATAAGGGACACTGGTGTAGACTAAACACGAAAATCAGAAGGTGTTAACAAAGGTCTCTCCAACAGCAACAAGACAAAGGTGTGGTCTGGCAATTCCTCCCTAGTAACACTGGGTTCATTAGAAATATGAAAACAAAGTGGCAACTGTATTTTAGAACTGGTAGAATGTGGTAAGAGAAATCTAATAAGAGATTATAGGGTGGTAGCTGCAGCTGATGCATCAGCCTAACAAGCAGGGTTACTTTACTTTTTAATGTCATAAAGACAGGACTATACCAAAACTCTTTTTTGCAGCTTTCAGAAGTTTTTCACGCATACCTGTGTGATCAAGTTTCCACATCCCCATCACATTCAATAATGAAATTTACTGCATTTCCACACAAGCCATTTAAAGTGAAACATCTCAGCCTCCAGAGTCTTTTCCTATCTCGTGGTAGCAAGCAGATGTTTACCATTAGGTGGCAGCGTAAGATCATCTGTTTCCTTCTCCCAGATGAACTGTTTTGGAAGCTGGCGTGGGAAGAGGGAAGCATCTGTATTGAGTGGGTGGATACAGAAGTATATGGAATGTACTTAGCATGTCAGCCTTTGCTTTCATGATCCACCAGAGTGACCTCTGCGACATGCAAAACAACAAACACTATTCAAAAATTTTCTAACGACCACTAGGTCTGACTGATGTTACTGTTTGGCAGAGCATGAACTTTCTTAGCCTGACAGAGTAGTTAGAGGAGTCAGGGAACCCTTGGTTAAACAAGGACTTGTCATGCAGGAGGAGGAAGACGTATGTGGTACATCAGAACAAGCCAATTCATTCACAAATCTCACAGAGATCTAAATTTTTCATCAACATATTTAAACTGTGTCTATGAGACATAATCTCTCCCAGAACCACACAAAATTCTGAATGATCTTGTGTTACCAATCTGCTTTTGTAAGAGCTCTAAACTGCTAAAACCAATCCAAGTACTGCCACACTGCTGCTAAGGTCAGAATTTTCACATCAAGTTCCACATTTCTCATACTGAGACAACTACTCTGCACACTCCTTTTCTTCCTGCAACCTATTTAAGACTTCTCCTGGAGAGGCTGGCAACTCAATGCTTGGACAGGTGTACTCTTCGCTGGATTAAAAACTGGCTGGCCACACCTAGAGAGTGGTGGTGAATGGAGTTACCTCCAGCTGTTGGATGGTCACTACTGGGATTCCCCAAGGGTCCATATTGGGGCCAGTCTGGTTCAGTATCTTTATCTATTATCTGGACAATGGGATCAAGTGTACTCTAAATAAGTTTGCAGATGACAACAAGTTGGGTAGGAGTATTGATCTGCTGGAGGGTAGGGAGATTCTGCAGAGGGATCTGGACAGGCTGGATTGGTGGGCTGAAGCCAGGTGTATGAGGTTCAACAAGGCTGAATCTCGCTTGTGTCACAACAACCCCAGGCCGCTACAAGGCTGAGGGCAGAGTGGCTGTAAAGCTGCCTGGCAGAAAAGAACCTGAGGGTGCTGGCTGACAGCAGCTGAACATGAGCCAATGCGTGCCCACATGGCCAAGGCGGCCAAGAGCATCCTGGCCTATATCAGCACTTGTGTGACAAGCAGGATCAGGGCAGTGATCGTCCCCATGTACTCACACCTTGAGTGCTGTGTCCAGTCCTAGGCCCCTTGACACAGGAAGAAGATTGAGATGGTGGAGCACACCCAAAGAAGGGCAACGGAGCTGGTGAAAGGTCCAGAGAGTAACTTTTGTGGGAAGTTGCTGAGGGAGCTGGGGGTGTTTAGCCTGGAGAAAAGGAGGCTCAGGGGTGACCTTATCACTCTCTACAGCTACCTGGAAGGATGGTGTAGCCAGGTGGAGGCCTATGGAGGC